>CM073774.1:640000-850000 GCA_037158775.1 Hetaerina titia
GGATATAATCGCATGTGTTCCTGCAGGGAAACATTTAATAGTGATGGGGGATTGGAATTGGAATGGTGGTGAGGTGAGAGACTATGGGTTAGGCACAAGGAATGAACGAGGGGAGAAGGCAATTGAATCCTGCAGGTGACAGGGGATAGTCTTCACCAACACATGGTTTCGACACAACACAAGGCGTAGGTATACATGGAAAATGCCAGGTGATTCAGAAAGGTATCAATTAGATTATATTCTGGTTAGACACAGGTTTAGCAACAGTGTGATAAATTCACACAGTTTCCCAGGAGTGGATGCGGACTCTGACCACAATTTAGTTGCAATGAAATGTAGCGTCCGTTTCAAATTTATATAAGGCACGGGCGGCGGGTTAGGAAATGGAATATAGAAGCATTAAATGGATTAACAAGGAAGGAGTATCAGCAGGCTGTAGAGAAAATCATGGATGACGGTAAAGAACTGAGTACTATCGAAGAAAAATGGGAATGTATAAAGCATTGGATATTGGAAGCCGCAAAAGACAATATAGGAACCATTAACGGGAAAAGGATAAGGAAACCATGGGTCACGGATGAGATGATTGCAAAGATGGATGAGAGAAGAAGATGGAAAAATGTAAACACAGAGTTAGGCAAAATGAAGTACAAAGAGTTAAACAATAAATTGAGAAGGGCCACAAATAAAGCAAAAGAAGCATGGTGGAAAATGCAATGTGAGGATATGGAAAATTTACAAAGGAAGGGTGAAATTGGTGCACTTTACAGCAAGGTTAAGTTATTATCAGGAAATAAGAAGGCAAGATCTGTGCTAACAGTTAAAGATAAGTGGGGTAAGATAGTAGTTGAACCAGGAAAAATCCAAGAGAGATGGAAGGAATATATTTAAACACTGTATGGTAAAGAACTTAGGCCGACAAGGTTAGACATAGAAAAAGAACATGACGTAGAAGAAGATAGCTTAGGTTCAGGCATACTCGACGATAAAATAGAAGGGGCATTAAAGGAGATGGAAACAAATAAGGCCGTGGGGGTGGACAACATTCCCGTAGACCAGTTGAAATGTTTAGGAAAATGTGGGAAGAAGGCCCTATATGGACTGATTCGTAGTATCTATGAGGAAGGAATCTGGCCAGAAGATTTTGTGAGATCAGTGTTAGTTCCTATTCCGAAAAAGGAAAAGGCTACATCATGTGAGGATTACAGGACAATAAGTTTGAGGATCATCAACAAAAGGATAGAGAGTAAGGCAAATGATTACTTAGGGGATGATCAGTTTGGGTTTAGGAAAGGAAGAGGTACGGGCGATGCCACTGCAGTAATGAGATCACTAATCGAGAGGAATATAGAATACAATCAGGATGTATTTGCCTGTTTCGTAGATTTCGAAAAAGTTTGATAGAGTGAATTGGGAAAAATTAATGCATGTATTGCAGAAAAGAGGAATGGATTGTAGGGACAGGAGACTGATCCGCAACTTGTACATGTCTCAGACTGCTCAGGTGCGAGTGGGGAACGGAGAGTCCGGATGGGCAGTAATAGGAAGAGGGGTAAGGCAGGGTTGCCCATTGTCAATGGTGCTTTTCAATATATATGTGGAGGAAATCATTAAAGAGGCATGGGAAGACCTGGAGGTGGGAATGAAAGTTAGAGGGGATTTCGTAAAATCAGGTAGGTTTGCTGATGACCAAGCATTAGTTGCTCAGCCAGCCAAGGGATTGCAAGCATTTCTGAGTGAATTGGAGGTTCAGTGCGATAGATATGGGATGAGAATCAATATTAATAAAACAAAGGTTATGCGTTTTTACAGAAAGAAAAAGGCTAAGCTAAATATTAAAATAGGAAAGGAAAGAATAGAGCAGGTAGAACAGTTTATGTATTATGGAAGTGTTTTGAATCAACACGGTCCATGTAGTAGGGACGTAAGGAGAAGAATTGCATCAGGGAAGGAGGCTTTCACAAGGAGGAGGGAGTTGATGACAGGGACGTTGAGTAGGGATGTTAAAAACTCTGATATGGAGCTTAGCTATGTACGGTGCGGAAACGTGGTCACTGAAGCAGGATGATAGACGTAGATTGGAGGCTTTTGAAATGTGGGTGTGGAGAAGAATGGAGAAGGTGAAATGGACCGAGAGGAAAACAAATGAGGAAGTACTGGAGATGGTGGGTGAGGAGAGGGTTTGTTGAGAGAAATCCTATGGAGGCAGGAAAAATTGATGAAAGGTGTACTGAACGGTAGTGAGATGTTGAAGAAGGTAATAGAAGGGAGAATGTTGGGCAAGCAGGGAAGGGGCAGGAACAGGATAGGGATGTTGGATGGGATGAAGGGAGGAAAGAAGTACACAGAGATGAAGAGGGACCTGATGTAGAGTAGGTTGCTGGATTGGGTTTTGTTTGGAGTTACAAAATGTTTATTTGCTAGTTGTGTCCATCCAAAAACCTACCTTAACCGGTCGATTACCTAATAATAATATACACACATATGTGTACATACACACATATTTATATACACGCACACATACAATTACACACTTTTATCCAAAACCCACGCAATGAGTGCAATTAGTCTTAACTTCCTCCAGTTCATTTGTAAGGGGCATCATTTACATTAAGCAGGGAGGAAGGGAGGGGACAGATGGGTGGGATGTTGGTTCCATACCTTGGCTCTGGCAGCATGAGGTAGTGCACGCTCTCGTATTGGGCCAATCCCTCCCTCCCCACCAGGTGCCGAATATTCTGGTACATGTGCTCCGTGAGAAATGGGGTAAATGGGGCCATCACACGAACCATGTCATAAAGGACACTGGTCAATGTTTCCAGTGCAGAGGAGCAATCTTCAAGCCCACCCTCTCCCTGGAAGAATAGAATGGCCACTCAAAAACATAGTTACAATGCTTGCCAATGTAAGGCATAGCCAAACTAAAGTATAATAATAATAATAATAATCTTTATTGTTCTGTAGGTCATAGATGTGACATAGAACATTGTCAGGCAAGACATCAAAGCATACATGTTGTCATAACTTATCATACAGAAATTCATGTACATTGTAATAACCCTTCGGCTGTAGCAGTTTCCTTAATTCTATCTTAAAAACATTAATATTTGAAATAAGTTTTATATTCAAAGGCAATTTGTTAAAAATAAGCGAGGCTGAGTGATGGGGACCTCTTCTGGCACATAATTGTTGTAAAATATGTATATTTTCACTCCCACGGGTCAAATAAGCATGAACCGAGGAGTTTGGTTGAAATAAAGTAGGGTTCTTTTTTACAAATAATGCACAGTAAAAAATGTACATACATGGTAGTGTCATATGGTAAGTGAAGTAAATATATCATGAGCATCTATGATGTGCCTGAAATTGTGGGGCTGGTTTCACCCATGCCATAGCTCAGTAGTCTGGGTTTAACAGACCATTATTCTAGCCTTGATAATAGATTAGTTTTCTGGGAATGTTAGGAGTTATGATTTAGATAGTGATTACAGACTCATTTTATACAACTAATACACTTGGAAGTTGTTTCTCAATAATATCAACATGTTCAGAACTGCTTGCATACCTGTTAACTATTTTTCCTCCAATTCTTTTTTCTTAGAAGTTAGATGGAGAGAGGACAGGAGGGCAAGTCTAACCCTTGATTGCACACTCAATGGCTACAGGGAATATTACTTTTTAAGAACACTTAACTTATCTTCACCTTTCATTTCCTGAAGTAAGCCATAGTTTTTTTCTGTACAATTTCCCTTACAGCTGAACTTGGCAAATTTACCCATGCATGCCTACCACTTTCGTTAGCTCTGCTGAAACAAACGCTATTTCAGTTTCTCTACTCTTAAATAATTTATAGCACCATGAGTGCTAAATGAAATCATGAGGAAATGACTTATTCGTTGATTGTACAAAAAACTTCAAAAAGTAATCTGGAGCACAATTTTTGTTCATGTTCTGATCAGCCCAAAACAAGGAGAACCATGAATGAAAGCCATTCATTGCAATAGGATCATCAAAAAATAACTCATAAGAATGAGTGCTTTGGATAATTTCAATGTAATCACAACTGCTTTTCATTTACACTTTGTTTCCATCCACATTGGCCATACATTTTTACATCAGTTTAGGTGTGTGCTAATGTTAAGTATGGCACTCTGATCAGCCAGCATGAAAGGCATACCCATACTTACCACATGAAATCTTACCAAGAAATCATAATAATGAATCTTTGCCTCATAATGCAAAAATATGTACTTGAACATTATTCTAAATTTTCAATATTTTGATAGCCTTATGAAGAAAATACTGACAAATGGAACCTGCCTTCTTTTCATAAGCGGCAATGAAATATGAGCCATTCATACTTATTTACCCACTAAAGACATAATTGAGTTAGTACACATGCTGTCCAGACAGACTCATTTATCTATGAGTATACTTATCAACCCTAATGTGGGCATAATTGGAAATACACAAATGGACTCAAATTCAATGAATTGACATTTTGAACTCTGAACTAAATCAAATCATTCCATTTAATTCTCAAGTCAAACCAAATTTTGAAGCTTCACAGGTGCCCAGTATAACATCTTCACTGCCGTTTAAGAACACTACTTTCTCATTTCCAAATTAACACACAAATTTTGACTACATAACCACCCCGGAGGACAGTCATTTGGAAGTCACCTATGAAGAGGCTGACTGACCACTGACATCCTGACAGACCTGCAATTGAACCCCTTTGGCTATCTCTTAGGAGTGGGGTGTTCTTTAATGTTCAAAAAACATAACTGGTAAAAACAACAATCTCTTCTACAATATTTTTGATACATACTGGAGTTTATTCCAAGTCAAGGCAAATGTTTTTCCAACTTTTCTTTTCTGAGAGTGAACTTCTATAAGAAATAAAATTGGATCCAGCACACATGATAAAGTAAAAAATAAGGCTATCTCTGAATAAAAAATAATAATATGACAGTTCACACAAACTCAGTGCAAACAATAAAAATCAAAATGACAAAATTTTTACCATGCAAATAACTGGTCCAGTTTTGACCTACTTTGCTTTAAGTGTATTTCACCTTAATTAAGTCAAATTTGAAACTCCTACTTTGCTGCAATAAATAGTATTAGTAACTACATAAACCATCTTCCTAATAAAAGAAACTCTCCCTTAATCAAACTTCAACTCTTCAAATAATGCTTCAGAACAAATGAACTCCTAAGCTGCAGTACGATGATAGGAAAGTGACACAAAATACAGACTTTGCATTCCACGGAAAACTTATTCATTCTTCAACCACTTTCACTATTTCATCAGCATATGTTGGAATGCTAATGAAATGTTGAATAAATATATTTTCTGTGAAACACGAAGACTTTATCTCTTAAAAGCTGAAGTAATTCAGTCTCTTCAACAGGCAAAAAGCTTAACTCAATTGTTTCATCTGGATTTTGGAAAGTGAATGATGATCTAGCACCCAAAGATTTTGAGAACATATAGAATCCCTTTCGCTGACTAATGCCTGATCATCCACAAATCTAACTTAGTTGAAGCCCCACCATTCTAGCCTATCACATGCTTCTGTTGCTATTTCCTTTGCATATACATTTATTGCACAGAACAGGTGATAATGAGCATCTACTGCCCATCACTGCCATTCTAGCTCTCTATTCGCTATCTGCACCTGTTCAGTCTGAGATAAGACATCTCCCATACAAGTCATCCATCTTTCCAGTCTACTCCCATTTTCTCCCAAAGTTCATTAATAGTGTCCACTTTCCTTGGCCAAGAGCCTTCTCAGAATCCACTAAAGATACAAACGCATTATGCTTGTGTTCTCTGTTCCTTGACATTATTATTTTCAAGGCATTACACACATCCATCCCCCTTCTAAATCCAAACTGATGTTTTAAGGGGTCATTTTCTCTCTTCTTCATCTGTTGATGATTCTATGTAATAATACCTTTACTGAGCATGGTATCAAACATCAGCCAACTCTATTGAATCCAGCCACAATTATTTTTACTGGAAATTCTGCCATTTCTTTGAATGTTTTATTCCAACCGTTAGAGCAAAAAAAAATTATTTTTAAGAATAGGAAAGAGCGTTAGAGAAATCATTGCACTCAAATGAATCAAGGTAAAAGCTAGATTATGTAAAATATCAAATACCCATGATGTGAGGTTAGAGTATCTCAACAAGGAGAGAGAGCTTGTCTCCTAATCAGGAAAAAATAAGAGAATTGGCAATTCCCTAAAGCTACTCATAGCCAGTAATGTAAACAAAGAAGCATGGACTCTATTAAGCAAGATATTAGAGCTCAATTCATGATGTCTATGATAGTTAGTTAAGTATGTCTATGATAGAAACCAGGGTCCTTCCTCCCAACCCCCCCCCCCCCCTGTCATCCTCTTTCACTCTCCGTACCCAACCCTAACACCCCTCTTTCTCTCAAACCTCACTCTACACTCTTTTCCCTCCCCCCCCTCTCGCCCCTCCCTATTCCCTTCTCCCCCGCTCCTAAACCATTACCCCCCCCCACCAATTGCTTGTCATATACTACCTTGAACAAAAAGTTCCCGGAATAACCACCGTGTGGCGCTCCCATCGTTCCGATTTGAGTTCTGTTTTTTTTGTTAAATTGGTACATCTGTTGTTGATATTCCCTTTAAATCTTAGTGTCATAACTTGACATTTGCAAAAGTTACGTAGCCAAGAGTACATCTATCTCTGTGTGTGTTGGCGATTTTTTACAATTGCAGAAATGGATTTAAATTTGCAACAACGAACTTGTATTAAATTTTGCCTAAAAAACGGATTTAGTGGTGCACGGACGTTGGAAATGTTGGAAAAGTGTTTCGGCAACGATTCTCTAAAAAAAACGGTCGTTTACCAGTGGCACGAGCGGTTCAGAAGTGGTCGTGAGTCAATCGAAGATGATGAACGCAGTGGCAGACCATCGACATCGAAAGTCGGTGAAAAAATTGATAAAGTAAAAGAAATGTTGGTCAATAACCGCAAATTAACCATCAGAGAAATAGCGGAGGACTTGAACATTGCCTATGGATCCGCCCAAGACATTGTGGTTAATGATTTGGGTTTCCGTCGTGTAGCAGCAAAGTTGGTGCCAAAAGACCTCAATTTCATGCAAAAAAGAGACCGTGTTGACGTCGCAAAAGACATGATTTGCGAGGCTGAATCCGATCCCACATTCATCAAAAGGATCATTACTGGAGACGAGACGTTGGTTTATGAGTACGACACGCAATCCAGACATCAGGCAAGTGAATGGCGTTCACCAAATGAGCCGAGACCAAAAATACCACGTCGTTTTCAGTCAAAAAAGAAGGCAATGCTGACGGTTTTCATGGATTACAACGGTGTAGTGCATCATGAATTTTTGCCAGAAGGCCAGACAGTAAACAAAGAGTATTATTTGGGCGTTATGAGACGTTTGCGTGAAGCAATTCGCCGAAAGAGACCAGAAATCGTCGCACAGTGCGTCGAGACCGTCGCACAGTGCTATCATTATTCGTAATTTTTTGACGAAAAATGCAACAAATACCATCCAACAGCCACCGAATTCACCTGATTTGGCTCCCTGTGACTTCTTTCTGTTCAATCGAGTTAAAAAACCATTACGGGGAACGCGTTTTAGCAGCCAAGAGGAAGTATTGGAAAAATCGCAGGAAGCACTGATGGACATACCGAAAACCGAATATAAAAAATGTTTCGAGGATTGGATCAAGCGCTGGCATAAGTGTGTTGCAGTCGATGGGGATTACTTTGAAGGGGACAATATAGATTTAGATGAATAAACTTGTATAAAATTCTGCTTTTTTGATCTGAAACTTTACTCAACACTCAATCGAAACATCTTCACGACACTGGTTTTGCTCGAGTGTGAACAAACGTGGTACCCATCTTACACACAGCTTTCTCATGTCCAAGTTTTCGGTTAATATGTGATACACCACACTTTTTGAAATGCCTACTATGTCTGCTAGCTCGTGCACTTTCAGTCAACAATCATCCAGTATCACTTTGTGAATTTTCTTCACCATTTCTGGAGTCATCACCTCATTTGGTCAACCAATGCGATGCTCGTCCTGACAGCTTGTACGACCTCTTTTAAACTCTGCAACCCAATATTTCACTTCTGTAAATGAAGGAGCAGACTCACCCAGAGTAGAATCCAGGTCAGCTTTTATATTCGTTGGGCTGAGGCCTTTCAAATAAAAGTATTGTTTCACATAACGATGACCAATTTTCTCCATTTTCTTCATTTCACTGAAAACATTTACTATTGATGGCTGCCAAACAAATACTAAACAGTGTGGCATCTTCAAACTTAAAACATATGCTTTATAGATTACACACTTTCCAATACAGTGATATTTTTCAAACAACCACCATCATCTCTAGGTCAGGTCGGGTACTTTTGGGACCACCCTCTTAGTAAAAAGTTTGAGAATTTTTTGATCAGACCAGAAGGTAGTGCAGTGCTTCCAATTTTGCATGAAAAAATGGTTGTGAAAAATATCTCTGCAAGATGAGTGCTGTGTTTTCTCTCAATGGTGAATAAACAATTGTGCGGTCAATTTAGAAGTTGGTTTGACACTTTTCCGTTGTAATCCTAAAGATTGGCTGCATCAAAGAGAAACCTTTTACAAAATATAACCTTGGATAGACTACAACAAAAGGCACTAATCTACTTGAGACAAAGAAACGGAGGTTTCTAAAGGCGATCCAGCTTCAAAGAAGGCAAAACTGGTTGGCAAGGTGAATGCCATGGTTTCTGGGATCCACGCTGAATCATCATCAATTACTTGCAAAAAGGACAAATGATAAACGGAGAATATAATGTCATTATTGCATTGGCAGAGAGAAGAAAGTAAGAACAAATCCTCTTTGGCAAATAAAAAAATTCTCTTCCATCAAGACAGTGTACGGGTACACACCATTGCAGTTTCCATGGAGGAAATTATGGAATTAAAAGTTTGAATTGCTACAACAGCCATCATATTCACTATATTTAGCCCCTACTGACTTTTTTGCATTTCCAAACTTGCAAAAATGGCTCAGTGGAAAACAATATATGTCGAACGAGGAGGCCAAAGGTGCTTACTTTGAGCACCATTTTGAATCCCTACTATTTGGACGGCTCACAGGAGAATGAGAAATACTGGGAAAAGTATTTCTAATTAAAAAAAGATTATGTTGGAGAATATAAAAACTACCAAAATAATGTTCTTATATTTTTCCTCAGGATTTTTTGAAAAATCCATGTAATATCACAACAGACATGATTGATGACAATTAAAATATATTTTACTTTTTGGAAATAGACCCACACAATGATATGATTCCATTTCCAATAATGTTTAAAAATAATATTCAGGGCTTAACCTTTGAACTATTTTATCTTAGATGAATTTTGCAAGATATTTTTCCCATATTCTGGTATTGAAGATACTCACTGGGGCATGCAACTAATACATACCTTGATCCTTTTCCTGTTCATTCTGACATACCAATTGGTCAGGTGATCAATGAATTTAACCAAACGAGGCACTACTGTATACAAATGGTATGCTGCCATTTCTTGCTTAACAAACTGCAGCAGCGTCTGAGTGAAAGAAAGTATCCACTGATCCATTGTATTCCCAGACAGCTTAAAAGTTGCTTCATTATACTTGAAATCAGTATTTTCTTCCTGTAAAAGGATGACAAGGCAATAAATACAAATCAGTTCCAGAGGTTACAAGTAAATATAATGGGAAATAGCCAAGTGAAATAGCATTAAGATTTGAATTATCAAACTGACCTTACAAAACCTCTCGACATTTTGAATAAGGAACCTGTATGCATTATACCATGGCAAGAAGACATCTTTGAGAATATCCCTCACACCTTCTTCTTTGAATCTTAAATTGTCAGCTCGAACTACCGGAGAGTTGATCAGGTACAACCGAAGAGCATCACTGCCAAATTTTCCCACCACCTATGAACAAATCTGAAAATTACTCCTTAAACTGGACAGTTTCAACTAAAAAGTTATGCATGTTTTTTTTAAACACATCCTTTTGACTGCCATTCCTCAAATCAAGATTCAGGAGTTGTGTGGATAAAACTTGTAGAAAAAGAATGCATTACAACTTTAAAGATATTTCTTATTAGAATTGCCATTGAAAAATAATATTTTCCATAGCTACTGAAACCTATTAGTAATACATAATAAATCTGTGACACTGAGTTAAACAATGTTTTAACCTTTTTGAAATATTTTAGAGAAATGGCTATATAATGTCTCCCAAAAATATCAATTTAATCATTTAACAACTTTATTTGGGAGATATTAAGACTTCATAGTCTCTTCTTTCATCTAACCCCTGTATATTACATAAAGGCAATTACAAACACCCAAGCCCTAGGCCAAGAAAAACCTATTTAGGTGGGCATTGATCCCATGATCACTAGGCCGGCAGGCAAGAACATTACCCTGCCACCATCAAGGTTAGGTATTACCTATTCAAGCAGATTCATAAAGAAAACAAAGAACCATGAATATATTCCCCATGATAAACCTAATTAAAATTTGATCAAAAGCACATAGCATTATTGCTCTTGGGAAACTGTGTCCATTTAATAGAAATTCAGTATTTAAAGATTATAGCAGCCATGTGTAAACTTAATGCTTCATCATATTTTTTGGCTATTCCATCATTCCAATTAAATTAGCATTAATTATTTCCGGCATTAGCTCACTCTTAACTAAATACACCAATGGGGTCAACAATTTAACATCCATCCAACAGACGGCATACTCCCTCGAAGTACTCTACCCCAAGTTGGGAAGCGGGCCCTCAGGGCAGAAAGCCAGTGCACCAGCCATCACCACATCCCAATCCCCTGGGGATATAGTCCTCAGCCTAATACCAGTCAATCAACATTTCTCATGGAATCAAAATATATTTAGAAACAAGTTCTTAATCCATCATGTAAGTTTCCTCCACTGAAAATTCACTTGGATGAATGTATCTAAACCATTCAGACATTAGAGGAGACAAAGCAGATGCTTTACCACTCCTTTGCTATATTCCCTGTTAAATCAGACCTACAAGGGTGGCCCCATAAGTACCCGGCCTGACCTAGAGATGGTGGAAGTTAATTATAAATTAATTAACTCTGAAGAAGGAGTTCTGTTCCTAACTCCTCTTGAGAAAGGTGGTTGCACCACCGAAAATTTGAGACCCAGTGAGTCCCTCTTTATGTGTTTCTGTTTTGTGTCGACTAGTCCAATTACATTATTGTGCACGTCCGTGGGATTTTCAAAAAAGTGACATTTGTGTGGATATATGTATATAAAAAAAAATATATGTATATATACACACAAATTTCGATGATGAAATAGAAAGGGCATTAATGGAGATGAAAGCAAATAAGGCCGTGGGGGTGGACAACATGCCTGTAGAACTGTTAAAATGTTTAGGAAAATGCGGGAAGAAGGCCCTATATGGACTGATTCGTTGTATCTATGAAGAAGGAATCTGGCCAGGAGATTTTGTGAGATCGGTGTTAGTTCCTATTCCAAAAAAGGCAAAGTCTATATCATGTGAGGATTACAGAACAATAAGTTTGATATCCCACGCAGCTAAAGTTATTCTCAGGATCATCAACAAAAGGATAGAGAGTAAGGCAAATTATTACTTCGGGGATGATCAGTTTGGGTTTAGGAAAGGAAGAGGTACGCGTGATGTCATTGCAGTAATCAGATCACTAATTGAGAGGAATACAGAATACAACCATGACGTTTTTGTCTGTTTTGTAGATTTCGAAAAAGCGTTTGATAGAGTGAATTGGGAAAAATTAATGCGTGTGTTGCAGAAAATAGGAATGGATTGGAAGGACAGGAGACTGATCCGCAACCTGTACATGTCTCAGACTGCTCAGGTGCGAGTGGGGAACGGAGAGTCTGGATGGGCAGTGTTAGGAAGAGGGGTAAGGCAGGGTTGCCCATTGTCACCGGTGCTGTTCAACGTATATGTGGAGGAAATGATTAAAGAGGCATGGGGAGAACTGGAGGTAGGAATGAAAGTCGGAGGGGAATTCGTAAGATCGGTTAGGTTTGCTGATGACCAAGCATTAGTTGCTCAGTCAGTCAAGGGGTTGCAAGCATTGCTGAGTGAATTGGAGGTTCAGTGCGATAAATATGGGATGAGAATCAATATTAATAAAACAAAGGTTATGCGATTTTCCAGAAAGAAAAAGGCTAAGCTAAATATTAAAATAGGCGGGGAAAGAATAGAGCAGGTAGAGCAGTTTACATATCTCGGAAGTGTTTTGGACCAATACGGTCAAAGTGGTAGGGACGTAAGGAGAAGAATTGCGCTAGGCAAGGAGGCTTTCTCAAGCAGGAGGGAGTTGATGACGGGGACGTTGAGTAGGGATGTTAAGACACGACTCGTAAAAACTCTGATATGGAGCGTAGCTATGTACGGCGCGGAAACGTGGTCACTGAAGCAGGAGGATAGACGTAGATTGGAAGCTTTTGAAATGTGGGTGTGGAGAAGAATGGAGAAGGTGAAATGGACCGAAGGGAAAACAAATGAAGTACTAGAGATGGTGGGTGAGGAGAGGGGTTTGTTGAGAGAAATCGTATGGAGGCAGGAAAAATGGATGAAAGCCGTATTGAGCGGTAGTGGAATGTTGAAGAGGGTAATAGAGGGGAGAATGTTGGGCAAGCGAGGTAAGGGCAGGAACAGGATAGGGATGTTGGACGGGATGAAGGGAGGAAAGAAGTACACCGAGATGAAGAGGGACCTGATATAGATTTGTTTGATAGGTGGGGAGTCACACACACATATATATATATATATATATATATATATATATATATATATATATATATATATATCTATCTAAGCTTATTAAAAGCTTAGACAGCAACACACCACACGAGAACACATAAAAAGAATACTCACAATAATATCTTGATACTGACTTTTAATAATCAAACCACTTTACTTTTCCACATAAACTTTTTAATTTTTACTACTCAGGTTTCGTTATAACATAACATCATCAGGTCAGTTATGCCAGAAACTGTTTTATTTTAAATATCTTGAACAAATTCACCTCCATCCACCCCAGCCCCCCCCACCCATTTAGTGAACGACATTGAGACCCGGATGTTGATAGGCTTTACACAGCCATATAAATGCCAATTCCATTGTTTTTAATTTAATAGGGTTATCGAATGGGGGAAGGGATGCTAGCACGGAAACATTGTAACAGTGGTTGAAGGGGGTGTTGTGGTGGGAGGCATGTTTTGGGATGGGAAGACCTGCGGACGGGGTAGAGGGATTACATGAGGCGTGATGATTGTTCACCCTGAGGTTCAGGGGTGTAGAGCACTGGCCTATATAAAATGCCGGGCAGAGTTTCCAAGTCAGAAGATAGATTACATTCTGAGATGTGCATGAGGAGTGGGGGAAGGGCAGGAGAGAGTTGAAAGGTGGGATGGAGAGGGTTGGAGTGGTGAAAATAGGACAAGTTTTGCATCTTGCTCGCAAGCATGGAGTGGGTGTGATTCTGGGGGTGGGAGGGGATTTGGAAAGAGGCTTGGTGGATTTGAGGAGATCTGATAGGTTGGCGGACCGTTTGAAGGTAACACGGGGGCATTTAGGAAGAAGGTTGGACGAAATACGAATACGAAATACATCCTGATTGTATTCTATATTCCTCTCGATTAGTGATCTCATTACTGCAATGGCATCGCGCGTACCTCTTCCTTTCCTAAACCCAAACTGATCATCCCCTAAGTAATCATTTGCCTTACTCTCTATCCTTTTGTTGATGATCCTGAGAATAACTTTAGCTGCGTGGGATATCAAACTTATTGTTTTGTAATCCTCACATGACGTAGCCTTTGCCTTTTTTGGAATAGGAACTAACCCTGATCTCGCAAAATCTTCCGGTCAGATTCCTTCCTCATAGATACTACGAATCAGTCCATTTAGAGCCTCCTTCCCACATTTTCCTACACATTTCAACAGTTCCACAGGGATGTTGTCTACCCCCACGGCCTTATTTGCTTTCATTTCCTTTAATGCCCTTTCTCTTTCATCGTGGAGTATACCTGGACCTAAGCTATCTTCTTCTACGTCATGTTCTTTTTCTATGTCTAACCTTGTCAGCCTAAGTTCTCTACCATACAGTGTTTCTATATATTCCTTCCATTTCTCTTGGATTTTTCCTGGTTCAACTATTATCTTACCCCACTTATCTTTCACTGTTAGCACAGATCTTGCCTTCTTACTTCCAGATAATAACTCAACCTTGCTGTATAGGGCACCAATTTCACTCTTCCTCTGAAAACTTTCCATATCCTTGCATTGTGTTTTCCACCATTCTTCTTTTGCTTTATTTGTGGCCCTTCTCAATTTATTGTTTAACTCATTTTGCCTAACTCTGTGTTTACATTCTTCCATCTTTGAAATCATCTCATCTGTTACCCATGGTTTTCTTATCCTTTTCTTGTTAAAGGTTCCTATAGTGTCTTTTACGGCTTTCAAAATCTCTGTCTTGATACATTCCCATTTTTCTTTGATAGTACTCAGTTTTTTACCCTCATCCATCATTTTATCTACAGCCTGCTGACACTCCTTTCTTGTTAATCAATTTAATGCTTCTACATTCCATTTCATAACCTGCACCATCTCTAGTACTTCCTCATTATAGGCACATATAAGAGCAAAAAACATAATTACTTAGTTTATCTGAATAAGAAACAATCATTCAAATACTATTTAAATGATTTACTATTTGCACTGAATGGTTGAGGCCTTAACTTTGTAGAAATCCATGTTTAACTTAAAAAATTAAATATTATCTTTGCTGGATGTTACAGTGTAAACGAAACTAGTCGACGAATAAAGTTTTATTTCTGTAGAAAGCAAAGATAATATTTAATTTTTTAAGATTTACTATTTGATTTGGTTCCGAAAATGACTGCACTTTTTACACTTTCTCAAAAATTGTGCACTCTTTCCATCCTTCCTCTTGGGAACACAGTAGTCATGGTTTGCATATTTAATCCTGCATGAACTTCAACCTCTGTTTACCTGATCTAGTAGTCATAAAGGTATCGGAAAAGTAAGTCCAAATGAATAAAAGCGTCCCCATCACCACAATTATCACAGAATGTTTCACCGCATCCGCTCCTGGGAAACTGTGCTAATCTATCACACTGTTCCTAAACCTGTGCCTAACCATAATATAATCTAACTGATACCTTTCTGAGTCACCTGGCATTTTCCATGTATACCTACGCCTTTTGTGGTGTCTAAACCATGTGTCGGTGATGACTAACCTCTTTCTCCTGCAAATTCAATTGCTTTCTCCCCGCGTTCTTTCCTCGTGCCTAACCCATAGTCCCCCACCTCACCACCATCTCTTCCTTTGCCTACCGTCGCATTCTAATCCCCCATCACTATCAAATGTTTCCCTGCAGGAACACACGCGATTATATCCTCTACCTCATCGTACATCCTATCGACTACTTCCTTCTCATTGTTGCTCAATGGCATGTACAGGGTTCGTCCGGAAAATAAGTGTAATAAGCTCATTGTCTTTTTTGACAAAAGGGGAGTCGTCCACTACAAATTTGTACCTGAACGACAAACTGTAAATGCTACAATTTACGTCCAAGTGCTCGACAGGCTTCGAAAACGAGTCGCCCGCGTCCGGCCAGCGATCAACCGTATGACTGACAACCTGAGCGACAATGCGCCGTCTCACACCGCGCTTGTCGTGTCGGACTTCTTGGCCAAGCACGGCGTGGCAACGCTGCCGCACCCGCCCTACAGCCCGGACTTGGCACCACCGGACTTCTTTCTGTTCCCGAAGATAAAGAGGAGTTTGAAAGGAACGCGATATGGGACTTTGGATGCCATCAAAGAGGCCATGATGATGTGTCTTCGAGAGGTTCTCGATGATGCCTTCGCGGGAGCGTTCCAGGAATGGGAACGCCGCTGGAACAAGTGTATCGACTCACAAGGGTCCTATTTTGAGGAATATTAGCTTAAGATATGTAAAAGTGTAATACATTTTTTTTCCTGAGCTCAGTACACTTATTTTCCGAACGAACCCTGTATACCTGTAAAATGAACAAGTTCGTCGGCTCTGCTTTAATCTGGACGAGTAATATTCAACCTGTTGCTAGCTCTATGTTGACTATGCTTCTTCCTACCTCATTATTTAATATTACTGCAACCCCTCGTTGCCTCTCGTCCCCGCCGCTGTATATAATTCTATAATTATCACTCCAGTAATCCCCGCTATCCTTCCATCTCACCTCGCAGAGACCTAAAACATCTATATTACCTCTTTCCATCTCTCACTTAATATTTTCTAAATTGCCTGTCCTCAACATTGTCCTGACGTTCTATGTTCCTATTCTAATTAATTTCATCTTCTTTTCTGCTGCTATTATTTTTCCCCTGCAAGGGCTTCGTGGGATGACAACCTCGGAAGCTCAATAGTGTTTTTAGCGTGACACCATCACTTAATGACCGCCCCACTGTGGTCAGATGCCTTTGCAGCTGCCTCACTGAGGAACAGACGCTGCGTGGACTACCTTTCATCTGGCTCCTAACATAGATATATATATATATACATACATATATATATACACACACACATATATATGTATATATATATATTTCTCCTGAATGTTCAAAAGAGGAGAGAACAATAGCACTCACCTCCATTGGATCTGGATAGTTCTTCTTTCTCTTGGACATTTTCTGTCCATCATTGGCCAAAACCAAGCCATTTGCAATAAGGTTCTTGAAAGGGGGTTTGTTGAAGAGAGCAGTTGAGATCACAAGCAAGGTGTAAAACCTGCACAAAACACAAAAAAAGGTTAATTACTAATTATTACAAGATGCCTAGGTAGTATCTAACTTGTAAATTTCATTCTATTTATTGGAGTATGTATTAATTTGAGTCTTTGTTTTAGGTGTCACATGGTTATGCACCAGAGATAGGTGCCACAGGGAATAGGCCTCCCTTTATCAACACCTTGGTACATATATAGTAATCAACCTGAAGGTTACTTGGATAGGTGATGGTAGGGCTCACCCAGCAGTAAGCCCTGTACGGCTTGCAAAATTCACTCATCAGGGTAGTAAAAGTTGCAAATTCCTTTCTCTGTGCCATTGATGTGGTTTCCCAGAAAGATCTGGTACCCAAAAAAATCACAGCTTGTGTGAAGCTGTGAGTGCCCACAGAGCCTTGCCTGGTAATTGAACCTGGGCCATCCGGTTGGTAGACTAATACTCTACCCACTATGCTACAACCCCCTGGTATCTACCGGTCCCTGGTACCTGCATAATGCATAAACAGAAGTCAGTACAAGTTGACCTATGCCATTATCTTCATGTTTTCCACCGAATACTATTCTCAAAATCAAGGAGTTTATCAGGAGGAAATTGTATGTTGCGAATGTTTTGATACACAGTGTATTTGGCACACACTAGTGCATTATTTCCTGACTTATTAATCAGTCCCTCTGAGAAATTTTGGTAATGGTACTACTTCAATTAAGAATGGAGTAGACAAATTTTAAAATGTGGTAATAACTATTCCAGGAATTTGAAAATAAATCTTTTATCGCATGCCATGATTCCAACTGCCATGACATACCTGGAATTCCTGGAAGAAAAAACTGCATATATACTCTATCCAACAGGTTATTGAGGTGCTTTGATGTGACCATAAATGAAAACGACAAAATTAAATGATGAAATAGGACTAAGTCAGTACAAGGTGTACACAATTGTAGAGAAATAGTAATTTTTGAAGTAAAATATGAAAGACTATTCTTTCCAGAAAGAATTTCTTTTATCAGGGTGGTCAGTTATACATCCTCGGAAACTATAAAAATGATTTTTTCAAGCTTTTGTACTAACATTTTACTGCTTTGCTTCTCTGATGAAAATCAAAGGATGTCTAATAAATTTCCATAATGCAAATATTTGGGAATATTCACCAGAAGCAAAGACACTCATGAGTTGACGAACAACAAAATTAGCTTTAAAAATGTGACAGTCCACCTAAATCTATAAAAACTAAAATCCCACTTATAGTAGAGAGAGGACCTCAATTAGGAGTTTTGAAGTTCAATATTAGTTGTTATTGTCATTTTTTAAGCTCCTAAATGATCAAATAACCATGCCATAACAACTTTTCACATTTATAGTCACTTAGGAAAACTAAATCAGGAAAAACAATCTCAATTGGTTAGAATGAGAAGTCACTCCGACCTGGCAAGAAATGACATTTCCTGGAGGATTAACTAATTTAAAACCACTTACTTATTGTTAATTTCCAGTGAATCCCAGAAAATGCCTAAATTATGGGAAAATACCAATTACAGGAAAGGAGAATTTTCACTTTTATGCATATGATTAGTTCCTGGAGAAAAGTTAAAAATAAGAAACAGACATAATATGAAAAAGAGGTGGGTTATTGTTTATCCCTGCTGCAATAACTCTTATTGGTTATTTATATATGATGAATGAAGACAATAAAAATACATTTTTGATGCCTAAAATAGGTAACAGTAAATTATTCCCTCTTTCCTTATCGGAACATAAAATAATATGCTATGACTGCAATTGCAAAAGATCAAGAAAAAACAATAGAGGTAAAAGGAAAAACCTGATTAAAATACACTGTAAAGATATCTGTGGACCCTAAAAAAAAATAATGCAATGTATCAAATTTGGAATACTGAAAGAAGATATTGTAAACATAAGAAAGAACTGAGGATGGCTCAGTCACTTCAGTCTTATTGGTAATTAGGAACCATTGAAAGTATCTACTGATTAAAATCATTACTTGACAAAAAAATCTGATGCTTTCAACAATTTGAACTTTTCTGCCTGTTGATTAAATGCACTTTGTATTCAATTTCCTGCAGATCGTCAAGCATTTGCCGACAGCAACTGCCACCTGATAGTTAATTTCTTATAGCGTGAATATCATGCACTGTGTCTTGGTATGAAGGTAGGGAAACCTCTTCATCCTCCTTCTTTCCCTCATCACCACCTTCATCCACGTGTTTATCCAAAATGCAATGGTCAAGGCGAATGATTTTTACTCTCTGAAATTGTTGCATTGTAATGCACACGTAGCGGATGACTCCGTTAAAGTTACTGTTGCGGCATCTCCCGCAGTTTCTTGAAATGAACAGCCTAAGTGTTTGAAATTGGCTTTAACCTCGTGGACTGTGGCGCCTCGCACACGACTACGAATGCCTGTGACATTGTATGTACGGTATTTCATCACAACATCTTGTTCCTTTAAAGCCCCCAAAATTTCAGAGCGTAAGAGGACGTCTCGATAGCTTAACTGGCTAAAGCACTCGGCTGGATATCGAGGGATCCGGGTTCGTATCCCGGTCAGGGCGAATGATTTTTACTCTCTGAAATTGTTGCATTGTACAACACACTGTGGTCAGAACACAAGAATCTAATTTGACAAACTCTGATAATGTGCAACATGCTTGAAGAAGATTTCAGGCATTGCCTATAGTATGATCATCATCAGCAAGTGATTTCAACCATAATTTCTTCATAACAATTAACATGAAATCCACCCTAAAGCAGTTTCATGTTTTAGATTCGTTAACTTGCTTCCAAGCAGTCGGCATGTAGTGTAAGGCATCCAGTACACTCAATTTGATTGCCTTTATATTCCTAACACATTAATGCGGGGCTGTCAAATACTGTACATTCATTCTTTGTTAGTCGCCTTCAATGAGTGAATTATGCCAATTAAATCCAGTGGTTGGAGCCCACTAATACAGTTTGCAGGATGAAATTGCCACTGTACATCTCCCAAGTGTACATTGGGTGGGTTGGTAGGTTGACACTGATCAATAAGCAGGAGATATTTCCTGTGGTGAGACCCCATTTCATCATCCAGAGCATGAAGCTCATCCTCAAATATTTCCAAGGTCATCATCCATGCTAGAATTTGCTGTGGATGTGTTCAAAGAGGAATGTTTTTCCATGTTTGAAGCATCAAGGACTCTTCATTTCACAAACCACTACAGGTTAAAGCTCCTCATTTCCATCTGCATTTGTGATTAATAAGACAGTAAGCCTTTGATTGCTCAGCAACCCCTTCGTGATGCGGTTCCCCTCTGAAGCTGAGCATTTTTACCGGCAGTGCATTAAAAAATAACCAAATGTCTCATCTTCATTGAAAGCATCTTTTGGCTATTAGGATGTTTATTCAATTCTGACACCTTCCAACAAGTTGTAGTCACGATGTCAACACTTCTTTTTCCGCCACACACAGCCTTGTCTACAAGATTGTGTATATTTTTAAACCCATGCAACCAACCACTGTACACAGTGAAGTCTTCTATTCCTTATCTTCTGGTGATGTGCAATGCTTTTTCGGTTATGATGATGCCATTCATTTGATAACATAGCACTTATAAACCACTTTTTCAAAAACTCTTCATTCATGGAATTCTTGACATATTTTCTCTTTTTAGCCAAAAGTCTAAACCAGTTTCTGAATTGAAGAGCAATTTTTACTAATTCATTGAGTGTAGATGCCGACAATATTAGATAGAAAATAGTCCTTGGTTAACAAGAGGAATAATTATTTCTTGTGATAGAAAAAGAGCATTGTATAAGCAATGCATTGATTCTAATGATCCAGAGTTAAAAAAATACTACAAAAGTTATTGTAAAATTTTGAGAACTACTATTACTCTAGCAAAAAAGCTGCATACCAGCTCATTGATAACAACATCATCTAATAAATCTAAGGCTATCTGGAAAGTAGTGAAACAGGAAACAGGGAAAAATAAAATTAATAGCAACACAATATCTAAAATATGTTATAATGGCACAACAATAACAAGTGTCCAAAAAATTTTAGACATTTTCAATGATTACTTTGCCCAAGTAGGTGTCAATCAAACTCCCAAACAGTCGCCCACCAACACAGGTACTTCTAAAATGGTCATCAATTCCTCCTCTATATATCTAGAACCTGAAACTAAAAGTGAAATATTGAGGATAATCAATCAATTAAAAAATAAATATTCATGTGGCCCTGATGGTATACCTGATGCTGTTATAAAAAGTTGTGCCACCTTTATTGCTGAACCACTGACTGAAATTTGTAATCTTTCCCTAAGTGCTGGTCAATTCCCCTCCAAATTTAAAGTTGCAAAAATTAAAGCTCTGTTTAAAAAAGGAGAGAAGGAAAACATTGAGAATTATAGACCAATTTCCTTACTTTCAGGTTTCTCCAAAATTTTGGAGAAGGTCATGTATCTGAGATTGATTTCCTTTTTTGATAAATCCTCTGTCACTGACAATCATCAATTTGGCTTCAGAAGGAATAAGTCCATTAATGATGCCCTTTTCTCATTGACAAGGAATATATGGAATGCCTTAGATAGTAATATTCATGTTGCAGGGCTTTTTATTGATTTTAAAAAAAGCTTTCAATACAGTTAACCATGGAATTCTTTTAAAAAAATTAGAAACATATGGTATAAGAGGCAATGCAAAGGACTGGTTTAAATCATATTTAACTGATAGGTCACAATATATTGAAATGAATTCATCTGTATCAAGTACAACTTCTGTTATTTGTGGAGTTCCGCAGGGCTCCATTCTTGGACCACTACTATTTTTAGTCTTCATAAATGATTTACCTGCAAATTTACCACTCTCCAATACAATACTATTTGCTGATGATACTAACTTAATTTTTAATAACCATAATCCCACTCAGTTAATGAACGAGGTAACAGAAACTACACATAATTTGATGAACTGGCTCACTGACAATAAGCTATCTTTAAATGTTAGTAAAACCCATTATTTAAACTTCAATCTCAAGAAGAAGTTAATAAATTTATATCCAATAATTAACAGTTGCCCCACAAAAGAAATAAAGGTAACAAAGTTTTTAGGTATTTGGATTGACTCTAATCTTTCATGGAAGGAACATATTAATAATTTATCTCAAAAACTGGCACAAATCTGTTATGCATTCCGTGTACTCAAGGAAATCATTTCCATTCAGGCATTGGGGACTATATATTTTGGCTATGTGCAGTCACTTTTCCATTATGGTATTCCCTTTTGGGGCTCCTCTATCTTCCTTCCAAAATTATTTAAAATGCAAAAAAAGATTATTCGATATAATAACTTATTCTAATAATAGAGCTCCCAGTAAACCTATTTTTGAAAAACTAGAAATCTTACCTCTTCCTTGTCTATACATTCTTGAAACAGTGTCTCTTATTAACAAAAATCAGAACATGTTTATTAAAAACTGTGACCTTCATAGTCATCATACGAGAAGCCAAAATGCATTCCATGTAAGTCAGCACAGAGTAAATAAAACGATTAAAGGGATAGATCATCAGGGAATACTTATGTACAATAAATTGCGTGCTTATATTAAAAATATCAAAAGTTCCTTTAAATTTAAGTGTGCTGTGAAAAAACTACTTTCATGTAAATTATTTTATAGTATAGATGATTTTCTAATGCATACCATTTCAAATGTATAACTGAAATGTCTTAATTCCAAAAAGTTGTAAATTGTATGTACCTACATCTACATCTACATAAGTACCCTGCGAGCCACCAAAAAGGTGTGTGGCAGGGGGTGTAGCACCATGAGGGAAGGGTAAGGGTTGAGGGGGTTGGGAGTTAGGTGAGGAAAGGTGGGGGGAACCTGTAGGAAAAAAAAAATATATATATATACACATACATATATATACATACATACATACACACATGTATACACATCCTCGCGAAGTCCCTAACCTGTACGTTAATACTTATTGTAATGAACTAAGTCCTGGGGAATTTCGACTACGAGCATTCTGGTCCCTTATCGTTCTTGGAAAAAATGACATTTTAAACCTGTCAGTCTTGCAGTCTATCTCTCTAGTCTTATATTCGTGATCCCTTCGACCGTAATACGTTGGGGTTCGTATTATATCCTTGATGTCATCGGAAAAGGGCCCATCTTTAAATGTTTTTAATAAGTTTAATCTATATTGGAAACACCGCTGTGTAAGAGAATCCCAACCTAAATTGTCTAGCAAAGTGGATACGCTGATGAGTTGGTCATAACAATGTTTGACAAATCTAGCCCCCCTCCGCTGAACTCGATCTAATTCCGAAACCAAATTTATGTTATGAGGATCCCATATACTGGCAGCATACTCTAGGTGGGGCCTGACCAAGGCAAGGAAACATCGTTCTTTCACCTTTTCGTCGCATTTACCTAGCACTCTTTTCACAAATCCCAATTTTTTATTAGCACGACCGCATATTTCTCGTATGTGTTTTCCCCAGGACAGATCGTGAGTAATTGTTACACCCAAGTATTTAAAGGAATCTACCCTCTCGATATTGGTTTGTTTCACTTTGTAACTATAAGGGAGGGAATTACTCTTTTCCCAAAAATGTATTACTACGCATTTTTAAAAATTCAATTCCAATTGCCATGTATCGCACCAATTTTGAATTGCATCTAGGTCGTTGGCTAACACGACTCTGTCTTCGTGACTTCGGATGTCCCCATAAATTACTGCATCATCGGCGAAAAATCAATGTATCATCAATGTATTGTACTTGCATATTGTTTTGATTTTGCATAATGTTTTTTTTACTGAAATGAAGTGTAAAACATGTTTTGACAAAGTCATGCATAATTCTATGCTTATGGTGAATGAATAAATTACAATTACAATAGATCTCCAGGTCAATACAGGTTTCATCATGGGATTCAACGTGTTCCAACATTTTTATTTTATTCTCAATTGAGAATATTCCTTTTTTTGCCTTTTCTTTCCATTATCAATCAGGATCAAATTTATGTTCCGGAGTAATTGAGGAAACCTTAAAACATAAGAATCTGAGCTACCTTGTTGTTCGACTAGTGCAAATAGTTGTCAATCTTCAAAATTGTTCAAAGAAAATAACTCCCATTTCTGATTCAGCGTAGTTTTTGTGTGATAAAGCAAAGTTCAGCACTCTTTATTGTTCAGGAGTCCATCACCACTGTTACTGTTGCACTGAGGCATTGCACAGGATCCCAGGTGTTGGTCACCACTTCTTGCATTGTTCTTGCATCATCATGAGTCAGAAATCATTTTCATTTCTCACAATAACAACTTGAGTGAGATATGAATCATCTTCCAATGTGTTACTTCTGTGGCCAATTCCTGGTCGTTCAATGCACAGAGAAGTTGTAGTAAAAATTAATGTATCTAAAAGTAAATGTTTCTATCCATCATCAGGTGGTCCCCAAGGTTCCCATCTGGGTCCACTATTACTTAACTTATTTATAAATGATATTATAATGGCATTTGATCCAATTCCTTTTCTCTTGTATGACGATGACTTAAATTTTTTTTTAAAAGTTCAATCAATTGATGATCACCTAACTCTGCAAAACTGCCTTTATAGGCTTCAAAACTGGTGTGAACATAGCTATCTAACATTCAATTTTTAAATAATGCTATTCTGTTACATTCAGCTGGAAAAGGGGTCTACAGCATTATGAATATAGAATAAGCACTTATCCTATGGCCCAATTAACATATATAAAAGACCTCGGAGTTATATTTGACATTCAACCAACATTATAACTCTTTTCAATCTAAAGCATACCCCTTGCTTTATTTTCCGATACTGTAAAAACTTTCAACATATAGAGCCATATAAAGTTCTGTTAATCTCATTAGTTAGGTCATTCTGTGAATACTGCTCTACTGTCTGGTCACCTTACTACAAACTCCATATTCATACATTCGAACGTGTTCAAAGAAAATTTGTGTGCAAAATTGCATTTTCACAAAGATCTTTAAAGTTATCACGAAATGCTACCTCTACTAAATCTTCCCTCCTTGCATAAATGTAGAAAAATTAATAGCATAACTTTTATTTATAAATAACTGGATAACAAGATTGATTCCTTAGAACTCCTAAGGGCAATACCTTTCTGAGTACCTTCACATAACACAAGGCATGAAGCACTCATTGAAATTAGATATCATGCACAAAACTATACTTACTACTCGCCCATAAGCCAGATTACGAGAGATGCCAACAGTTGTGATTATATTGACCAACTTTCTATCTCACCAGGATCCCTTAAAAAATGTTATTAAAAATATCTGAAGAAGTTTGGAATGTTAATTATTGCTATGTGGATATCTGTACTTGTCAATAATTTGTTCCTAATGCCCATTGGGAAAATTTTCTTAATCGATGCCACAAGGTCTAGTTAATAACTACTACTAAATTTATCATTTTGTGCCATCATATGGCCTGTAACAAATACTACATTTCTAATATTGTTTCCATTTTTTAATTTGAATATTATTTAAAATTGATATTTTGTCTACATTAATTAACCTAACTAGGTATGTTTGCATACCTGTATGCCATCTGAAAATGTTTTTCATGTATTGCAACTCAAAATTATTCTTTAATTTTAAATTATATTTTAATTCTCAACAATGAGTATGTAATTTGTACCCATTGGTAAATGTTTTTTTATAATTGTGAAACCAATATATGTTTTTTGCCTTTCTTTGTGTAAAAGGGTTATTCCTGTTAAATAAATAAATTTCATAGCACTAATCTTTCCCTGGCAGACAGACATTTACAGCATAAGAAGTCCTAATTTCCATTACTAGTAGCGCTCTGCACCCCTCCTCATATTCAAATTCTTCGCTAAAACCATGCACTTCACTGCTCTCTCTCTTTTATCTTTTTAGATGCACCAAAGGAAGTAAAAAAATTCTTTTTTAAGGTCGAGTAACTGTTTTAGAATAAGAATTTTTTAAATCCACCAAATAGCAATGCAAATTGCAGGAATGCTAAAATAAAATCATTTAACTACGGTATTCCATTTCTGTTGAAAAAATTAGATATTGCGTGAAATGTGATTTTAATGTTGTTAATTGTGTGGAAAAGTGTATCTTAAGAAAATTAGAAAAAGAATGAATTTCATTTGGTGATTAAACACTTCTATTTAAAAGGTTTAACACCGAAAGAGTTAAAAACTGAGTTGGATGAAGTTAATGGCACAGCTGCTCCTGTGTTTGCGACTGTTTACTATTGGGTAAATGAGTTCATAAATGGTCATATATCCACAAATGATAAATAGTTCAAGACCTCCAGTGGAAGTGACTTCATCCGAAATTATTGACAAAATCCATGATATTGTTTTGGTTGATTGGCAAAACAAAGTTAGTAAAATAGTTGAGGCCACAGGCATACCACAAGGTACAGTGTTTTCAATTCTGCACAAAAATTGGATGTGAGAAAAATATTGGCAAGACGGGTGCTGCATTTGTTCTCAGAGGAAAATAAACGCAATATATTGGTTGGAGTTGAAGAGTTTCAACAACCAAACAACCCAACAACCCCCTCTCCTTGCCCACCACTCCTAGCCCTTCCTCATTTGTTTTCCTTTACATCCATTTCACCTTCTCCACATCCACATTTAAAAACCCTCCAATCTACACCTATCATCCTGCTTCAATGGCTGTTTCCACACTTTACATAACTACTCTCCATATCAAAATTTTCATCAGCCTTTTCGTAACATCCTTACTCAATACCCATCATTGATTCCCCCTCCTTGGGAAAGTCTCTCTGCCTAGTGCAATTCTTCATCTTATGCTCCCACAAATTTTACCACTTTGGTCCCAAACACCACTTTCGAGATACATTAACTGTTCCACCTGCTCTAGTTTTAGTCCTATTTTAATGTTTGATTAGCCTTCCTCTTTCTGGAAAAGTGCATAACTGTTGTTTTGTTTACATTTAACCTCACCCGATAACTATTACACTGATGAGCACGCTTAGTATAGTTTATTCATGAATATGTATCCCTAAAAATTTTGTCTCAGTGGACCACTTGATAGAGGACCCATTTATTCTTGAAAGAGGGGAAAACTATAATTATTCTATGGTGGGGATGGAATTGGAAAAATGCTTTTTTCTCATTGTTTGTGAAAATCAAATTATGTTCACATCATTTACTCATATAGTCAACATTTCTCTGTCTTACTGCATGGTTTAGGTTCTTGAAGGAAGTTAAGTGAGGTGTATCATCTACACACATATACAATGACCCATCAACAAAATAATTAGGGAGGCTGTTTATGTAAAGAAGGAAATAGGAGACCCAATATTAGATCCTTGGGGAGCACCTCTTGTCAAGGGGATTGGAGTTGGTGAAAGGTTTTGGTTCAGCCGAGTACATTTCAACCACTTGTATTCTTCCTGTTAAAAAAGATTTTAATCATCCATTACAACCCAAACAATTCCATTTTCCTAAAAAATTTTTTAGTAAAACTTCATGATCAAGTGAATCTTTCTAGATTCATAGAAAACACCAATTAAATTATTCTTTTTATCTACTCAATTGTTTATTAAGATTTTAACCATCAGTTGCAACCCAAAAAATTTATTTTCCTAAAAATGTACTCGGTAAAACTTCATGATCAACTTATAAGAGTCACAGGAAACACCAATTAAATTATTCTTTTTATCTAGCTCAAGTAGGATATCATGAATGACTAGATAGATTGCAGTTTCATTTATATCTGGTAATCATATTACGATAGTTGTAATGATGAATTGGAAACGAAAGAAAATATATCCTCATTATTATTAGAACTTAGTTTATTCCAAAAAGGCTACTTTTTGAGAAATTTTCAAGCATAATTTCTGGAAATTAAACCGAGCATCAGTAATATTTGTACAGTGTAACCTTGATTAATGAGTACAATTCATTCCACAATCGTACTGGTTATTGAAAACCCCATTTAAGTGAAATAATTTTTTCTATATAAATTTATATGTAATACAACACTGCATTTCTTACAAAAAGAATAATTTATGCACGCCATTTATTCAAATAAAATTATACATACATTGTCTAAGGTCAAAGGTCATGAATCATCATCTTTTCTCCATTATGGAATGTGAATTCCATTTGAAGGAAAAAATCACATCTATCCAGCTCTTTTGGACATGAGACTCCACTTTAGGGCTTGTGAATTTTCTGAATAACAATAATAATTCCGTCTGTTTGATTAGAATCAGGCAATTTATTTTTTCAATTTTTTGGGGTAACTTATATTTAGACCCCCAATATAATTTTATTAATTTTACAAAATATGAGTTACATGCCCTTCCTTTCCTCTGTTCTCTCCATTCCCACTTTATCCTTTGTTGATAAATCTATCTAATATTACCGTAATCAGTTCCTTGTGCAGATATATCCCAATTTGTTGGACTTTATGCAAATATCCAAGGATAGTTTCCAGTTCACATTTTTCCTCAGCATAAATGAGTCTGTGTATTGCCGTGTCCTCCTCCATATTGCATTCACATGTCCCCCTCCTTTTTTTTCCCTATTTTCTTAAGGTATGATCTAAACTCCATATGTCCTGTTAAACTTTGCATAATTCCTTTGTAACTTTTAAAGTTGATCTTCATTCTTTCCTTCACGCTAGGTAGGAATTGTCTGGTTGTTTTCCCCTTCTATTATGTTTCCCATTCCCATTTCTCCAGGAAATATGCTCTTATAACCTTCCTGTTCCTGCTCCATTTCTCAATTGGGGACAAAGTTACATCTCCTAGAGTGGCCTCTTCCATGACTTGATTCTTCTTTCCTCTATTGAGAATGTTATCAGCTTAATCAGTTATTATTTGTAGAGCTTCAGAATGTTATCAGCTTAATCAGTTATTATTTGTAGAGCTTCATTACAGACTGTATTGTAGCTCCCAGATAATTCAATTAGGCAAGATCTTTGGGCCTCCTCCAGTTTCCTCCAGATTCTGCTGTAAATTAGCCTCCCTCCCCACACTTCATAGCTGTATGCCAATATTGCGATGGTGACTCCATTGTGTATAGTCCTTAGGCTCTTTGTCATGAAGCCAAATCTATTTCTGCACAGCCTTCTTAAGTTGTTAAATATTTTCTTGACTTTGTAGTGTTCTTCGAATGTTAGTCTGTTATCGAATTCAATGCCCAGGTACCTAAATGTGAAGGCTCTTTTGATGTTTTGACCATAGATTTTTATAGCTTGGTATTGTGACAATTTTTTTCCGAACACAACATATTTGGTCTTATTAACAGAAATTTTTAAATTTACTTTCACACTCCATGACTGCACTATATGGCAACATTCCTTTGCGATGTTTTCTATTTCTCTCCTGGAATTTGCAGGCATTGTGATCACAATATCATCGGCATAGGCTGTCCATCTGCAGTTTTAAGGAAGGGGTTGATTCAGCAAATCTTTCATGGCAATGTTCCAAAGAAAAGGACCGAGTATGGATCCCTACGGTGCTCCTTTTGTATTGTTCTTTTTTGTTTCCAAATTATTTAATCATATTTTGGTTGTTCTATTGAAGAAATAATTTTTAGCAAGTTCTACTATTGGTCCCAGGATTTTATAACCTTTGAGTTGGTTTAAGCAATGGGGCCACCATAAGGAATCAAATGCTGCTTCGTAGTCTATGAATAAGGCCACCTTGCACTTGCATTTAGAATTTTTTATTTCTAGCTACAGTTTCATTGCAGCGGCTGCAGTGGTTCTGCCTCTTCCAGATTGGCTTTTCTGAAGTAGATCCTCCTCACCAACTGGTTCCTCAATTTTCATTTTGATGATTCTTTCGAACGTTATCACCATTTCGGGTAGTAGTGTTATGGGTCTGTATGCCTCAAGATCAGAAGGGTCTTTTTCTTTAGATTTCAAGATGGTGCATAGGACATCCTCTTTCCATGCCGCAGGAAAGTATTTGTGTCTGCAACTGTCCAGAGGCAATCTAGTAAAGTAGTTGAGGATAACGGCTGCTTTGATCAATTCTGCATTTATAGCATCAATGCCTGGGGCCTTTCTCATTTTCATCTCTTTAATCGTGGTTCTAACTTCCTCATCAGTGATGTCCATCTCCATTATTTGCAGGCCAAGGAGATTAGCCTCACTCAATATTATTTTCTGTTCTTAAGTTTCACTTTCTGTTGTATCATCTGTTACCAGTGTGTTGATGATGCTGGAAATGGTTTCGTCCAGGAATAAGCTCCCCTTCGGCATTGGTCTTAGCTGAGTATGTCCATGGGATTTTAAATTTTTCTCTGGCCATTTTATGTATTAACCCCCAGGGGATTTCCTCAATATTTGACCTCAAGAATTTCTCCCAGGTTTTTTCCTTGCTTTTTGGCACTTGTTGATAGTTCTCCTTCGCCTCCAAGTATCTTCTTTTGTTGATGGTACGTCCTATGTGGCTAATACTTTTCTGGTTGGTTCTTCATAGATTTTTACAATTTATCTAAAGCATGTGAAGTTTCTTATTCCACCACAATGTTTCATTTCGTCATTCATTTCGCAGCAATTCACATTTTTATGAAGTGGTCTGTAATAACCTCTCCATAAATTTGCTCCAGTTTGCTGCACTGATGTTTTATCTTCCTTGATGACAGTTGTCGTTTTTTGTAGTCGTGCCAATCTAGTATGTGACTAAGCTGTGATTGCCGATGGATAGTTCGGCATTAACCTTCCATATGTAAATGTGTTGTATTAATGCCGAGTTACTGATGGTTAGGTCTATATTTGAACAACCCATTGTCGAACTAAATGTGTACGGTTGCCCTGGTTTGTTTCATATAAAAAGCATGCTGTTAAGATCAATGTTTATAAGTCTTCCAATGCCCAGCCTACGTCTTTGGTTTCCTTACTGAACCATATTTCGTTCTGTGTGTTCGAGTCTATTGTGACTAGTACATATCCTTTTATTTTTTAATTTCTGTATCAGGCTCTTCTGTAATATACTATTTGATGTCCTCCAATGGTGGCATACATCCAGAAATCAGTATCAGTGGTTTTCTATCAGCTCGCATTTCTGCGGCTACAAAGTGGTTTGTTGTACAGCACTCAAAACTCAAGAAATCATAACTGCAAAGAATTTTTATTTGGCATTTGCTGGTGTAATGCACGTTTGTAGGAAATTATGAGAATGAGTGAAAGAGCATTACGCCTGTCAGAAATCAAAAAATCAGAAATCCTTCATCCCATTTTGCCAAACACCTCCTGAATGAAAAATACAAAAGTGATTTTGTTCCCGAGATTGTACATATGGAGAGGGAGGGATTAATGTGAGATGCCTTGGAACATTTAGAAATTTCCAAGAACTGTCATTATAAGGGTGCATTGGCTTATGACTTGAAGTATTCCTCCTGCTCCCCTTCCATGTCATTCAATCGTCAAACATACTCACCATCCCCTCGTTTGGTCAATCCCTTCAGCAATGAAATCAGCAGGGAAGGACTCTTCAAACTCTTTCTTGTTCTCGAATGGATAGTGCTGCTGTGCATATGGCATGGATCCAGACTCAAACCAACAATCAAACACCTCCGGCACACGGCTTAGGGGAAGCACGCCAGGTCGTACCGAGGGAATGGTCAGATGGTCAATGCTGCAAAAGGAGACATCCATGTTCATTAATTGAAGAACACAAGGTATATTTCCACTGTGTTCTTCATTTAATAAACATGAGCTTCCACAAAGTTGAACCTGAAACAATTGAATTGGAGACATCCATGCTTTGACACACCTTAATATTCTGCATCCAAACCTCATCTTCCTCCATCTATGGCCCAAAAGAAAGGGTACTTTTGCTAGGGAGCATATATATTCAGGGTATGATTACATAAACATTTATTCTGGTTGGGGAACACCCATTCCACACACTCAAAGCTGTCATGCATATTTATTCGTTCCTTATTTTGTAAATCAGTGAAAACAAGCCTCTACTCAAACAAGATTGCTCAGCAAAATTAAAGCAACTACTAAGGTGCACAAAACCACTATTTAGCACACTGACTGTACTCTAGGGGTCTGCACAAACTTGCACAGAATCTTACAAAGCCCTATGGTACAAGTTGTTTCAAAATATTTTTACTTGGACTAAAATTTTCTTTGAAGATAAAATTGTGGCATTTTGAGCTTGTAACCCTTAATTGGTCACATGGCAGGCTTGTGCAGTACCCGCTGGACATCAGTAAACATTTGGTTTATTTGTATTTGATGAGCGAGTTTGTACCCCTCTTTCTTGGCACCTTCCTAATTATGGCACATCTGTCAGGCAATTAACTTTTACTTTGCAGCAGTATTTCACCATGGTTTATTCTTTTTTTCAGAGAATGACAGATGAGTGGTTGCCAACATGAGTCATTGCATCACACCATTTAGGCTTTTTAAGATTTATTGCTTCATTTTTATGGCTCTCAGTCAAACAATCTTATGATAGATTGATATGAATCATGTGCATTTCTTTTCCTTTGATTTAACCCTTTGTGCTCGAGGCAGTTTCCGTACGGACCAACCAGCAACTCGAGACGTTTCGTAGCACTTTTGGTGACTTTACTACCTCTAACATAAAATGATTTCAAAGCAAAAGCAAATTTCAAGCCCCCAAAAAAACAGTTTACGCCACCATTTCAAGGATTTTCATAAGAAACAGTACGTTGCTGCTAATTGATCTGCACAATGGACACCACCGATAAGTTTTATATAATTTATTACAACATTAGGCCTCTTGACAGTAACTTCAATACCACCTCGTAACATTCTTCTCACAGAAGTCACTCCTGCACTGTACCAATGCGTTAAGTATGTGAGAACCCTCTTGTCTTTCCATAATAAAACTAATGTATTTCCCTTGTGGAATGCTACTGTTGATTTCCTGCCGAATTTTGGTTTTTTGATTTGATTTGGCAAATGCTTCCTATTTGTTAGTGTTGTTCCTGACAAGTGGAATTTCAATAACTCTTCAGTTGGGATAAAGCTGGTGTAGTACCACATTTGTTTGAATATAAAGGTATGTAACTGATATTCCGTGACCAGTACTCTTGCAAATTTGCGAGTGCCATTGCCCCCATATTTATTATAATGCAAATAAATGCCTACATATCTTCGGTAGTAACACTGTGCAGTAGTCACAAGTTCACCATATTGAGAACGGTAATAGCATCTTGTTCTCTTACTTTCTTCTTGCATAATTATTTGTTTCTATAGGTACTTCATTTACGAGTTCATCAGTAAAAAATAGTTTTAAAAAATCTAACGGTTCTTTCATGTCTGCGAATATGTGCGGTCCTGCAGGATTGTTGCCGGCTAAAAACAGTATTCTCAGAGGTATTTCTTTGGATTCTGGACAGATAATTCATTCGGAACTGTTGGATTGTGGCTCTTATCCAGCATCACTGTCACTTTCTATTATTCTAATTTTTTTGCCTTCTTACAACTCTTATTTCACCATTATCATCATCACTGCTCGCGTTCTCTCTATCATCAAGCTCTCCGTGTATATATGTAATTTTCCAGTTTAGCAACTCTAAATCAAACTCATCTTCACTAGAGCTTATTTCATTATTACATTCCATGGTAATTGGGATCAAAAACTTAAACTTTTCTAGGCTCTTTGCCACGGCTGTCAGGTTCGAACTGAAACCGAAAATGCAATCCAATTCGAGGTTGCATATTAATTTCAGAAAAGAATGTCTTATCTCCATTTGAAGGAACCAAGGATAAGAAAGTCCTCTCTGCATTTGAACGGATATCATTTCACACTTCATTAGATTATACAAACAGGGCATAGGAACCCGCATCGAAGGAACTAAACGTAAACAACTACGCGCATGAAGTTACCGCAGCATACGGAGTGGTGAGCGACAGTCACCACTCGAGCTGCGGCATGAAATCATGTGGTGAGTGAGACTCACCTCTCCAGTGCAAAGGGTTAAATTTTATTTTTAGGTAATTTTTTTCACAAACTTTTTTAACTTTCATCATACTTGGTGAATTTGTCTCTACCTCATATGTAGAAATTCCAAATTGATCTTTTAGCCATGTGTCCATTTGTTGTATCCCCATGTCTTTGAGGGGATATTGGCAACACGAGAAAGTACCACACGAGTCAAGTGGCTGCCTCGAGGGTAAATGGAGGCTTGTGTTTGGTGGGTGGTGACGCAGAGAGGTGTTTGTCCATAGAGACGGGGAAAATAAAAGGAACTAAAAGGGAGTACAACGGCAGTCCCGATTTAATACAGGAAAACAGAGTTTACAGTAATATTCTTATATATCCCCTTGGTGCCGCTTGGCATTTCCAACCAAAGGGGCCCAGCCCAAGTGTCCTATCGGATAGCGAGTCCCTGACTGCTGTAGTGCTTCCAACCAGAGGGGCCCAGCCCAACTGTCCTCTCGGATAGCGAGTCAGCAGCGCTGATATCACCCACGCCACTACTTAGTTATCACTACTCTTGGCCCTTAGTCCACATTGAGTCAGCAGCGGTGATATCGCATGCTTGGACCCACGCCATTAATTGGTCACTTAAGGGGGGGGGGTAATCATCCTGGCCAGTAAATTATATGGATGCAACACATTGTCCATCTTCCTATCAAACAAATAGTCCAGCAACTTTTTTAAGATTACAAACATGAAATGCAAGTGACTACTTTGGCTCACCAGACTGCTTAACTTTGGCTATGTATTCATTATCTGCCTTACTATCTCTCATATATTACCCTTAGGCTCACCAAATCCTGACATTTTGTTCTCTTCACCATTTGCAGATGTGTACCACCAAAGAAAACTTTTGCATTTAGACATCATGCGAGGACCCTTTCTTGAGATGATGCTGGTGAGTTGGAAATGTTTTTTTTTTTACAGACTATCTTCCTTCTCTTATTTTAGAAAATACTAAAATATTCATTGACAGTCAAAAAGAATGATACTGAAGAGTGAGAGAAAGAGATAATAAATTACCTTAGCTATTTTTTTATTCATTTTTATGTTTAGTATAATTTGAAATAGTAGCAAAATTAATAAAAATATTTTTGGCCTACTAAGTTTACTAGCATTGGATTTTTTTGACTGGTAATGTCTTGTATTCCTTTTATTTTACAAAATGTTCATTCTAATAGCAAGGTAACCAGGAAAGCAGGAGAGGCTTCAGATAAACTTGCACCCAAGGTAGACATTTTGGAAGATATTTCTTCCAATTGCAGTGAATGTTGTTATCCTTTGAGAGAAAACATTACTGTTGATGAGATGCTAACAAAATTCAGGGGTATTCGTGCATTTAGACAATATTCTCATAGTTAACTGGAAAATATAAGATCAATATAGTTCCACTGATGGTTGTAAGAAACTTATGCAAGGGAAACCTTGTTTGCATTTAAGTTTACGCTGGGATGCAGCTGGAAGGCTCATTTCAACAGAGAAAAACTACTCATGATGAGATAATGAATTGATTAGGTCATTTTGGGGTAGTGGCCATAATATATTCACCAATAACCATTTTACCAGTTAAAAGCTAGTTTCAGAACTTGTAAACATTAATGGACTTAATCATATGGAAAGTGTGAGGGGAATAAGTTAAACTTCCAGCATTTTGTATATCTCCTTGAGTTCAAGAAATATTTCACATCTCATTTTGTTTTCCAATGGCAAAGCACATCATTGTGCAATAAATACCAAAAGCAAGCAAAACTATCCTTTTTTTTAAAAAGCATCATCACACACAATCACTCAACTGCATTTTCCAATGAATATACATTGATATATTTATATCTGCTAATTTTTTAATGTAACAATTCAACTTTCTCTGATGTAAAAAGAGACGTTTCAGGCGTGACATGGTGGAATAACATGATTAATTAAAATTAGCAATTTTTATTAATTTCTCTGAAGTATTAAATTTCTTAATAAATCTGATCTTTTCTGCCAGGTCCAAGTTTTCTTCACAAATTCAGACCTGAAAAATCAGGGTGCATCTTGTGGGCAGAAAAAGATGACAAATAACAGAGAAAAATCCAACATAAAACACACTATAATATTGATAAAAATCTTTAGTTGTTGCAGTACGTATGTTATCTGCCACATAGTCAGAGGTAAGAAGTGCCAGAAAGTGACCAATGGTAGCATTTTTTTGCTATGCTCAGAACTGGTGCAATTAACAAGCAAGTAATTTACCTGGAAAACAACAGTAAGGATTATCAAAATAATAAGAAGGGCATATTTTATCAAAGCCCTTAGTTGAAACCTTAACCACTGAGCATCTTCAAAAACATTGTCAACCATCCAATTTTCCCCTGAAAATCAAGAAAAGGAGCAGCAGATATCATTGAGGGAGATACAACAAGGATATGCCAAGTTATTACCTGGAAGTCCCATAGATGTAAGCAACAAGAAATATTGAAAGCAGACAAGAGATTGAAATTTCCCTAGAAAAAGACGTAATACTTACAAATGAAAATAATTGAATGGCAAAACATTGGTTCATAACCAGATGAAACATTTATTTGTTTAGAGCATAAAAAGGTACTTATCTTGTTTGCATAAATAAAAATTGTACAGCCAAATCATGTTGATGAATCCCTTGAAAGGAAAAGGTTGCATATGCAATCAAATTAAACTACAGTTTTGATATTTTATTTTACTGAAATGATTATTTAAATTCTTCTATAGTAGCAAGCGAATGAAGTAATCTGACAGATGTCATGTGAGAATTTATTTGTTAACCAAAAAGTTACACAAGTACCAAAGCATTAAAAATATTGTACACAATGTCACATACACTCAGAGCTACCACTTCTTCTACTGAGTCCAATGAAATCTGAAGCAATGTTGTCATTAGAAGTCTCAGATATGACCTTGTGAAACTTAAGGATCATTTATGAAAAAAATATACTCCTTTAACATAACCCTAATAAATATACACATCATTATTAAGTAATATACCAGTTGAGGTAGGTTTTACATGGACACAACCACCAAATAAATATTTTGTGATTTGTAGAGTAGGTTGCTGAATTGTGTTTTGTTACATCGTCCTTCTTCATCTATGTATACTTCCTTCCTCCCTTCATCCCGTTCAACATCCCTATCCTGTTCCTTCCCTTTCCTCGTTGTCCTAACATTCTCCCCTCTATTACCTTCTTCAACATCCCACTGCCGCTCAATACGCCCTTCATCCATTTTTCCTGCCTCCATAGGATTTCCTCAACAAACCACTCTCCTCACCCACCATCCCTAATACTTCCTCATTTGTTTTCCTTCCGGTCCATTTCACCTTCTCCATTCCTCTCCACACCCACACTTCAAAAGCCTCCAAGCCACTTCTATCATCCTGCTTCAGTGACCACGTTTCTGCACCGTACATAACTATGCTCCATAGCAAAGTTTTGACAAGTCTTTTCTTAACACCCTTACTCAAGGTGAGGGTAAAAAAGAAAAACTTTACACTTCCACACACTTTTAATACAATACGACCATGGTTTCAATGCTGCGCAACATCATCAGGTGATACTCACCTGATGATGTTGCGCAGCATCTAAACCATGGTCTTATTGTATTAAAAGTGTGTTGAAGTGTGAAGTTTTTCTTTTTCACCCTCACCATGAAGGAATTCCACAAAGTTAAGCCTGAAACTGTTAACCTTTACTCAATGTCCCTGTCACCAACTTCCTCCCTCCTTGTGAAAGCCTCTTTCCATAACTCAATTCTTCTCCTTACCTCCCTACTACTTGGACCATATTCATCCAAAACACTTCCGAGATACGCAAACTGTTCTACCTGCACTTTTGCCCTCCTATTCTAATGTTTAGCTAAGCCATTTTCTTTCTGGAAAACACATAACCTTTGTTTTAGTTATATTGATTCTCATCCAGTTTCTATTGCCCTGAATTGCCAATTCACTCAGCAATACTTGCAACCCCTTGGCTGACTGACAAACTTAAACTTCCTCGTCAGCAAACCTAACTGATTTTATGTTTTACCCGCTGACTTTCATTACAACCTTCAGTTCTTCCCATGCCTCTTTAATCATTTCCTCCCCATATACGTTGGACAGCACCAGTGATAATGGACAGCACTGATAGCAGAGGTTTACCTCTTCCTACATTACCCATCCGGACTCTCCATTCCCCTCTCACACCTGAGCAGCCTAAGACATGTACAGGTTGCTTATTAGCCTCCTGTCCCTCCAATCTATTTCTATTCTCTGCAGTATACTCAAGAGTTTTTACCAATTCACTCTATCAAATGCCTTTTTGAAATCTACTAAAGTGGCAAATATGTCCAGATTGTATTCTATATTGCTGTCGATTAGTGATCTCATTACTGCAATGGCAACAGGCATGCCCCTCCCCTTCCTTGATCGTCCCCTAAATAATCAATGGCCCTGCCCTCCATTCTTTTGTTGACGATCCTGAGAGCAACTTAGCTGAGAGGGAAATCACACTTATTGTTCTGTAGTCCCCACATGATGTAGCCTTTATCTTTTTTGGAAAAGGAACTAACACTGATCTCACCAAATCTTCTGGCCAGATTTCTTCCTCATAGATACTGTGAATCAGTCCAGACATACTCTTCCTCCAACATTTTCCCAAGCCTTTTAGTAGTTCTGGAGGAAGGATGTCTATCCTAACGGCCTTATTTCATTTCATCTCCCTTAATGACCTTTCTATTTCATCATCGAGTATGCCCGGACCTAAGTTATCTTTCTGTACATCATGTTCTCTTTCTATGTCTAAACTTGTTGGCCTGTGTTCTTTATCATACTGTTCTTCTATATATTCCTTCCATCTCTCTTTGATCTTTTCTGTGTCAACTATTATCTTACCCCACTTATATCTAACTGTTAGCACAGACCTTCTTACTTCCTGATTATAACTTAACCTTGCTGTATAGCACACCAATTTCCCCTTCCTTTGTAAATTTTCCATTTGCATGGAATGCTTTACATGGCATTTTCCATGTATACCTATGCCTTTTAGCCTTATACCCAATTTTTTACTCTGATATGGAGCGTAGCTATGTACGGCACGGAAATGTGGTCGCTGAAGCAGGAGGATAGACGTAGATTGGAGGCTTTTGAAATGTGGGTGTGGAGAAGAATGGAGAAGGTGAAATGGACCGAAAGGAAAACAAATGAGGAAGTACTAGAAATGGTGGGGGAGGAGAGGGGTTTGTTGAGAGAAATCCTATGGAGGCAGGAAAAATGGATGAAAGGCGTATTGAGCGGTAGTGGAATGTTAAAGAGGGTAATGTAGGGGAGAATGTTGGGCAAGCGAGGTAAGGGTAGGAACAGGATAGGGATGTTGGACGGGATGAAGGGAGGAAAGAAGTACACCGAGATGAAGAGGGACCTGATATAGATTAGTTTGCTAGGTGGGGAGTCACAAAATGTTTATTTGATAGTTGTGTCCAACCAAAAACCTACCTTAACCGGTAGATTACCTAATAAAAAAAAAACTATGCCTTTTGTGGTGTATAAACCAAGTGTTGGTGATTACTAAACCCTGTCTCCAACAGCACTCAATTCCTTTCTCCCTTTGGTCATTCCTCGTACCTAAACCATTGCCCCCCACATCACCATCTCTTCCTTTGCCTACCGTCACATTCCAATCACTATCAAATGTTTCCCTGTAGGAAGACATGCGACTATATCCTCTAAATGATCGTACATCCTATAGATTTCTTCCTCTTTATGGTTGCTCGATGACATGTATATCTGAACAATGACCAAGTTTTTCGGTTCTGCTTTAACCACTACTAGTAATATTCTATCAGTTGCTTGCTCTATGTTTACTATGCTTCTTCATACCTCTTTACTCAATATTATGGCAACCCCTCACTGACTCTCATCCCCGCTGCTGTATATTATTCTATAATTATAACTCCAGTGGTCCCAACTATTCTTCCATCTCGCCTCGCAGAGACCTAAAATATCTATATTACCTCTTTCCATCTCTCGCTAAATATTCTCTAATTTGCCCATCCTGACATTCCATGTTCCTATTCTAACTAATTTCGTCTTCTCTTCTGCTGCTGTTGGTTTTCCCCTGCAAGGGTTTCATGGGATGTCGACCACTGAAGCCTTGCCTCCCCTGCTGCCGGGCACAACATATGGCCACTTGGGCCGAGTCCCGCAGTTACCAGGACTCAATTTCTTTCGTGTCCATCATTGTGTTCGGGAAATAATTGAGGTGGTTTCCCTTTAGCTTCCTAAATTAAGTTTTTAACGTGACACCATCACTCAATGGCCGCCCCACTGGTGTCAGACGCCTCTACAGCCGCCTCACTGAGTAACAGACGCTGCACTGACTACCTTTCATCTAGCTCCTAACCTTCGACCTATTTGGCATGGGTGACCTTACCAGGAGCAATTATCATTGCTCCAGTCAGCACAGTCCTAGGGGTCATCGGAATGCACAAGCCCTTCCACCATGTCAAGGTTGTAGTCCATGGGAGGGATATCCACATATATTCTACTGAAAAGTTATTGACTGACCTAGGTTTCAATGCTCGACTGATTATGGGAATGCTAAAACCAGGGTCAGTTAATTAAAACTTTTTAAGTGGACTATACAAGCATATTGTATCTTGAAAACTGAAGCAATGTGTTAAAAAACAAAGGATGAAAACAGAAACAACTAAAATATTAAAAGCAATCATATTTTTTGCTTTTTTATGCATAAATTGAAATGTGAAAGCAAATTGTCAGTAGTCGTGCACAAACCAAGAGATCAATTGAATCAAATCAAACGAAAACTCAACATGATAACGGTCAAAACTGAAAATGGAAAGAGAAGGCACATGAAAATTGAGGAAAAATGGCAAATAAGGAATATCTTCTATACTTCATATAAAAGTGCAAAAATCACACTAGAGTGGAGGTCAACTACGGAGCAGCTACTTCATGCTGATCTTCATGTGTCCTTCAATAAGTTCTTTGAAAATCCAAGACAATAGACCTCTGCTAACATTTCATGTATGAGATGTGTTCAAAAATAGACAGGAATTTTTATTTTTCGGACAATAATATTTATTCTTATACATTGATGTTGTCAACTTCAAAGTAGTCCCCATTGGAGATTATGCACTTGTGCCAGTGCTTCTTCCAATCCCCGAAACACTTCTCAAATTCGATCTTTGAGATAGCCTTTAGTACTTTCAGCGATGTGCTTTTAATGTCATCTACGGCTGTAAATCGACGTCCCTTCAAGGTCTCTTAATTTTTGGAAATAGGAAAAAGTCACACGGAGCCATATCTGGCGAATATGGAGGCTGGGGCATCGTTACAGTATTGTTTTTGGCCAAAAATTCACGAGCAGCTAATGCACCAGCTCAAGTGTGAGCTGGTGCATTATCGTGGTGCAAAAGCCATTTTGGAATGAATTTTGCTGCCATGCATTTCATACCATAAAAATTGGAGAAAATGTCAAGACATGATCCAATCGTTATGCCAACATCATCAGCATCCTCTCTAATTGTGATTCGGCGATCCTTTGTAACCACTTCTTTCTCTTTTTCTACGTATTCATCGATTGTTGATGTGCTGGGGTGTCCAGGGCGTTTGTCATCTTCAAGGTCTTCACGGCCCTCTTGGAAACACTTATACCACTTGTAAGCTCTTGATTTACTCATAGCAGACTCACCATAGGCCTTTGTTAACATTTCACACACTTTGTTACAGTTTTTTTAATTTTTTACGCAAAATTTGATACATTCTTTGATCTATTTCTTTTAACAAACGAAAATCATCGAGCTCGTAAAACACGTCTAACCTTAGAGGCTGTCACAGACAAAGTTCAAAATGAAAACAGCTGAAAGTTTTATCATACTTCAAGGGCATGTATAGCAACATAATAAAAAAAAGTTTGACAATCTGACTCTCAAAGCCCACGAAATGAAAAAATTCGCGTTAATTTTTGAACACACCTCGTAAATTCACCATGTGGTTTCATTTTCATAGTCAACTGAAGCAACAAACTTTTGTTTTGAAAAAAGGAAAAAAAATTAATTTTGTATAATAATTGGGTAAATGAGTTTAAACATGGCCATACATCCACAAATGATGAACATTGTTGGGGATGTCCACTGGAAGTGACTTACCCAGAAATGAATGACAAAATTCACGATAGAATTTGGACTGATCAACGAATCAAATTTTGAGAAATAGTTGAGGCCACCAGCATGTCACAGCATTGTAGATTGATTTCAATTTTGCATGAAAAAGTGGGTGTGAAAAAAACTTCAGTACTCTATGGTTTGCTCACACTGAAGAATAAATGCAATCATGTGATCAATTCAGAGGGTGGCTGGTTGCTTTCCCATCTGAAACAAGTTTCTTTATCAATACATAACTGCGGACAAAACATGGATACTACAATGGCACACTCCAGAGACAAAGGAACAGTCAAAAGAGGGAGTTTCCAAAGGCGATCTAGCACCGAAGAAGGCAAACGGGGCAAAATTTAATGACAAGGTGAACGCCATGGTTTTTGGGATGCACACTGAATCATCCACACAACTGCTCACAAGGACAAACAATATATGGAGAATATAATGTGTCATTATTGCATCAGTTGGGCAAAGAAATGGAGAAAAAGTCCTCATTTGGAAAAGAAATTATTCTTTTCCATCCAGACAATTCACGAGTGAGCACCTTTGCAGTTTCAATGTTGAAAATTATGGCCTTAAAGTTCAAATTATTACAACATCCACCATTTTCACCAGATTTGGCTTCCAGTCTAAACTTGAAAAAATGGCTTTTGATGGAAAACAATTCACGCCAAATGAGGAGGTCATCACCAATACAGATGCCCATTTTGAAGACCTTCAGAAATCCTACTTTTTCAGTGACTTACAGAAGTTAGAAAAATGCTGGGAAATGCATATTGAACTAAAAGGAGATTACGTTGAACAATAAAAAAACCTACCCACAATAATGTGTCTATTTTTAGAAACCTAGATTGAGTTAAACTAAATGCCACATGGAATACAAAATTTCATATATCAATTCTAGTTTTTACAGGGATTATTTAAGTTTCTTGTCCTCTTTATATTTATGATTATCTCCACTATAGTTGACCCACAATCCGATGGATTAATGTTGCCTTCCATTGATCAGTATAGAAAGGGTAGTTTGAATTTAGAGCAAAGAACTTGGCTGTATAACTGGCCCTCACCTCTCCCTATGCAGATCAGTTATGCGCTCCCCTGTCATCAGCTCCAGCTCCTTGATGCTGCCGATGCACACCACTTCCTGCCCATCCTCTGACACCCACAGAGGAATAGGAGTGCCCCAGTATCGGTTGCGACTCACTGCCCAATCCCTTGCCTCCTTCAGCCAATTGCCGAAGCGCTTCTCTTTCACAAAATCAGGAACCCTAAGAGAAAAGATCATCAAAACATAAATCCAAAATGCCTCATTGCTTTCTCATCCGAGTCAGCCTCACCCCAATCAGTTTACAACTTTCAACAGAAGAGTTTACATCAATTCTGAAACACACAAATCAATGTAAAATTTGTTTATAAAGAGTAAATACATCAAGAATTCCAAGTATGAAAAACTAGAAGGATTACTGAAATAGAGAAAAAGGAAGTGAAAATGGAAATGAGGAGCATTAACCTGTAATGGTTGGTGAAATGAAGTCCTCGGTGCTTCAAACATGGAAAAAATTACCCTCTAGACACACCTAGAGCAAATGCCAAAGCATGGATGATGACCTTGGAAATACGAGGGTGGTCTGAAAAGTTTCTGATCTAACAAAGACACAAGACATTTTTTCTAAAATTTTTTTTTCAACATAGTCTCCTTGTAACAAACTCTACACACTTCTCCCAGCGATGCTCCCATCTCTGTAACCCGTCCAAATAGTACCCTGCAAAATAACTGTTCACAAAGGTGATTGCCTCTTCATTTGACGAAAATTTCTGTCCTCGGAGTACAATTTTTAGACGAGGGAACAAAAAGAAGTTGCCTGGGTCTAGATCTGGTGAGTAAGGTGGATATTCAAGCAGTTCAAACCGTAATTCATGGATTTTTGCCATGGCAACCGCCGAGGTGTGAGACGGTGCATTGTCTTGGTGAAACAGGATTTTCTTTTTCTGCAAATATGGCTGTTTTTCCACAAGTTCTGCCTTCAGTTTGTCAAGTAATGATGCCTAGTATGCTCCTGCAATGGTTTTTCCATTTGAAGTTAATCAATCAAAATAACTCCACGACTATCCCAAAAAAGTCGCTGCCATCTTCACGTTGAGGTCGGAAACTATTCAGACCACCCTCGAATTTAAGGATGAGCTTCTTACTCTGGATGATGAAATGGGGTCTCACCACAGGAAATGTCCCCTGCTTATTGATCAGTGTCAACCTACCAACCCACCCAATGTACACTTGGGAGATGTACAGTGGCAATTTCATCCTGCAAACTGTATTATTAGTGCAGTGCATGTAATCAACAGGCAGAAAAGTTCAAATTGTTGAAAGCATCAGATTTTTTTGCCAAGTTATGATTTTAATCAGTAGATACTTTCAATAGTTCCTAATTACCAATAAGACTGAAGTGACTGAGCCATCGTCAGTTCTTCCTTATGCCTACAATATCTTTTGTGGGCCATGCCTCTATCCATCTAGCAATGTTCATGGTGCCTCAAATGATTAAGACTCTTTAAGATTAAGAGTCTTTGGCCACTTACCAATATGTTTGCTGGTTGGCATTTAGCAGATTTTTCACCAATGGTTCCACACGAATGAACCACGACGGAACAGCCTTATAAATGAGAGGAGTCTCCGATCTCCAGCAGAAGGGGTAGTTGTGCTTCGTGGTGGCAGCACTCACCAGCCTGCCCTTGCCCTTCAGAAGTTTAATTATATACTTGTCTGCATCCTGAGGGGTAAAAATTGGAGATATACTATATGCCAGCACTTTACATATTGGTATTAGCAATATGCCATTACCATGAATGAAGTGAATCTCACATAATTTAATCTCAAATGGTTAGCATGAAGCCTAGGAGTGGTTACAATATTTTATCGGCTCAGCATTTAGGTTATGATGCAGCGCACTGAGACATTTTCATACATGCATTTAACATGCATGGCTGTGAGATATCAATTACAAAGAGAACAGCTACGACATCTAAAGGTAACATCACCAAAGATACCAGGCATTAAGAAGAGCTGCCAGCCCAATGAATGGCTACCTCCACTCAGCAAATATGCCACATACTCTACAGATTATATGTTTTGAAATTTTAATTGGGACTAAGGTACTCTAGCTTCCACTGTAACCTACAACATTCTGTAACTTAAAAAGTATGTATCAAATCCAAAAGTATATATTTATCCAATAATTTATCCATGAACTGCCAAGGTCAAGGGCTATAAAAGGGCTCTTTTTGACCAATAAAAGTATTTTATAAGAGTACCTTTCAGTCTAAAAGCATAAAAAAATCACTGGATCACGCTGAAGTCAAAGACAAAATAAGTCAGGTTTATTTTGAAACTCACAATGCATCAGAGAACTGATTGCAAATGTAAATATAGAGTGATTTAGAAAACTAACATTGCTCAAGAGTGACAAAATGGAATTAACATGGTTCATGAAGAGTTTAAGAATCCTTATATTCATTTAACCCTCCCAATGGACTACAGCTTAGATGTGGTGAAAGGGCTTGTGTCCTCCTCCGATTACCCCTGGAACTGTGCCGGTAGGAACAATAAAATTTGCATCTTGGGATAGTAACCCATGACAGAGAGATCAAAGGATAGGAGCCAGATGACCAGTCATCAACCCAGCGTCTGTTCACAGTGAGGTGGCTGCATAAGCATCTGAGCCCAGTGGGGTGGCCATTGAGTGATGGTGTCATGTTAAAAACACTACTACATCTACATAAATACCCTGCGAGCCACCAAAAAGGTGTGTGGAAGGAGGTGTAGCACCATGAGGGAAGGGTAAGGGTTGAGGGGGTTGGGGGTTAGGTGAGGAAAGGTGGGGGGAACCTGTAAGAAAAAAAATTTATATATACACATAATATATATATACATATAATATATATATATATATATTTTTTTTTAAGGTAATCTACCGGTTAAGGTAGGTTTTTGGATGGACCCAACTATCAAATAAACATTTTGTGACTCCCCACCTAGCAAACTAATCTATATCAGGTCCCTCTTCATCTCGGTGTACTTCTTTCCTCCCTTCATCTCGTCCAACATGCCTATCCTGTTCCTACCCTTACCTCGCTTGCCCAACATTCTTCCCTCTATTACCCTCTTCAACATTCCACTACCGCTCAATACGCCCTTCATCCATTTTTCCTGCCTCCATAGGATTTCTCTCAACAAACCCCTCTCCTCCCCCACCATTTCTAGTACTTACTCATTTGTTTTCCTTTCGGTCCATTTCACCTTTTCCATTCTTCTCCACACCCACATTTCAAAAGCCTCCAATCTACGTCTATCCTCCTGCTTCAGCGACCACGTTTCCGCGCCGTACATAGCTACGCTCCATATCAGAGTTTTTACGAGTCTTGTCTTAACATCCCTACTCAACGTCCCCGTCATCAACTCCCTCCTCCTTGAGAAAGCCTCCTTGCCTAGCGCAATTCTTCTCCTTACGTCCCTACCACTTTGACCGTGTTGGTCCAAAACACTTCCGAGATATGTAAACTGTTCTACCTGCTCTATTTTTTCCCCGCCTATTTTAATATTTAGCTTAGCCTTTTTCTTTCTGGAAAATCGCATAACCTTTGTTTTATTAATATTTATTCTCATCCCATATTTATCGCACTGAACCTCCCAATTCACTCAACAATGCTTGCAACCCCTTGGCTGACTGAGCAACTAATGCTTGGTCATCAGCAAACCTAACCGATTTTACGAATTCCCCTCCGACTTTCATTCCTACCTCCAGTTCTTCCCATGCCTCTTTAATCATTTCCTCTACATATACGTTGAACAGTACCGGTGACAATGGGCAACCCTGCCTTACACCTCTTCCTAACACTGCCCATCCGGACTCTCTGTTCCCCACTCGCACCTGAGCAGTCTGAGACATGTATAGGTTGCGGATCAGTCTCCTGTCCCTCCAATCCATTCCTATTTTCTGCAATACACGCATTAATTTTTCCCAATTCACTCTATCAAACGCTTTTTCAAAATCTACAAAACAGGCAAAAACGTCCTGATTGTATTCTATATTCCTCTCGACTAGTGATCTCATTACTGCAATGGCATCACGCGTACCTCTTCCTTTCCTGAACCCAAACTGATCATCCCCTAAGTAATCATTTGCCTTACTCTCTATCCTTTTGTTGATGATCCTGAGAATAACTTTAGCTGCGTGGGATATCAAACTTATTGTTCTGTAATCCTCACATGACGAAGCCTTTGCCTTTTTTGGAATAGGAACTAACACCGATCTCACAAAATCTTCCGGCCAGATTCCTTCCTCATAGATACTACGAATCAGTCCATATATGGCCTTCTTCCCACCTTTCCCTAACCATTTCAACATTTCTACAGGAATATTGTCCACCCCCACAGCCTTATTTGCTTTCATCTCCTTTAATGCCCTTTCTATTTCATCGTCGAGTATGCCTGGACCTAAGCTATCTTCTTCTACGTCATGTTCCTTTTCTATGTCTAACCTTGTCGGCCTAAGTTCTTTATTTATAAGTGTTTCAATATATTCCTTCCATCTCTCTTGGATTTTTCCTGGTTCAACTATTATCTTACCCCATTTATCTTTAACTGTTAGCACACATCTTGCCTTCTTACTTCCCGATAATAACTTAACGTTGCTGTATAGAGCACCAATTTCACCCTTCTTCTGTAAACTTTCCATATCCTCGCATTGTGTTTTCCACCATTCTTCTTTTGCTTTATTTGTGGCCCTTCTCAATTTATTGTTTAACTCTTTGTACTTCATTTTGCCTAACTCTGTGTTTACATTTTTCCATCTTCTTCTCTCATCCATCTTTGCAATCATCTCCTCCGTTACCCATGGTTTCCTTATCCTTTTCCCATTAACGGTTCCTATAGTGTCTTTAGCGGCTTCCAATATCCCTTTCTTGATACATTCCCATTTTTCTTCGATAGTACTCGGTTCTTTACCGTCATCCATCATTTTCCCTACAGCCTGCTGATACTCCTTCCTCGTAAATCCGTTTACTGCTTCTAAATTCCATTTCCTAACCCGCCGCCCTTGCCTTACCTTCTTGAAACGAACATTACATTTCATAACAACTAAATTGTGGTCAGAGTCCGCATCCGCTCCTGGGAAACTGTGCGAATTTATCACACTGTTCCTAAACCTGTGCCTAACCATAATATAATCTAACTGATACCTTTCTGAGTCACCTGGCATTTTCCATGTATACCTACGCCTTTTGTGGTGTCTAAACCATGTGTTAGTGATGACTAACCCCTGTCTCCTGCAGAATTCAATTGCTTTCTCCCCGCGTTCATTCCTCGTGCCTAACCCATAGTCCCCCACCTCACCACCATCTCTTCCTTCGCCTACCGTCGCATTCCAAACCCCCATCACTATCAAATGTTTCCCTGCAGGAACACTCGCGATGATATCCTCTAACTCATCATACATCCTATCAACTTCTTCCTCCTTGTAGTTGCTCGGTGGCATGTATACCTGAATAATGACCAAGTTCGTCGGCTCTGCTTTAATCTCTACGAGTAAAATTCTATCTGTCGCTTGCTCTATGTTGACTACGCTTCTTCCTACCCCTTTATTTAAAATTACGGCAACCCCTCGTTGGCTCTCGTCCCCGCCGCTGTATATTACTCTATAATTGTCACTCCAGTAATCCCCGCTATCCTTCCATCTCACCTCGCAGAGGCCTAAAACATCTATGTTACCTCTTTCCATCTCTCGCTTAATATTTTCTAATTTGCCTCCCCTCAACATTGTCCTGACGTTCCAGGTTCCTATTCTAACTACTTTCGTCTTCTTCTGCATCTTCTGTCCTGCTGCTGTTATTTCTCCCCCGCAAGGATTTCGTGGGATGACGACCGCGGAAGCCTTGCCTCCCCCGCTGCCGGGCACGACACACGGCCCCTTGGGCCGAGTCCCGCAGTTGCCAGGACTCAATTTCTGTTTTGCGTCCATCATATTTTCTTGGGAATGATAATTGAGGTGGTTTCCCGTTGCCTTCCTCAATAGTGTTTTTAACGTGACACCATCACTTAATGGCCGCCCCACTGGGGTCAGACGCCATTGCAGCCGCCTCACTGAGGAACAGACGCTGCGTGGACTACCTTTCGTCTGGCTCCTAACCTTCGACCTATCTGGCATGGGTGACCCTTCCAGGAGTAATTATTATTACTCCCGCCAGCACAGCTCTAGGGGTCATCGGAACACACAAGCCCTTCCACCACGACAAGGTTGTAGTCCATGGGAGGGTTTATATATATATCAATACATACACATATATACATACACACATGTATACATATCCTCGCGCAGTCCCTAACCTGTACGTTAATACTTATTGTAATGAACTAAGTCCTGGGGAATTTTGGCTACAAGCACTCTGGTCCCTTATCGTTCTTGGAAAAAATGACATTTTAAACCTGTCAGTCTTGCAGTCTATCTCTCTAATCTTATATTCGTGATCCCTTCGACCGTAATACGTTGGGGTTCGTATTATCCTTGATGTCATCGGAAAAGGGCCCATCTTTAAATGTTTTTAATAAGTTTAATCTATATTGGAAACACCGCTGTGTAAGAGAATCCCAACCTAAATTGTCTAGCAAAGTGGATACGCTGATGAGTTGGTCATAACAATGTTTGACAAATCTAGCCCCCCTCCCCTGAACTCGATCTAATTCCGAAACCAAATTTATTTTATAAGGATCCCATATACTGGCAGCATACTCTAGGTGGGGTCTGCAAGGAAACATTGTTCTTTCACCTTTTCGTCGCATTTACCTAGCACTCTTTTCACAAATCCCAATTCTTTATTAGCACAACCGCATATTTCTCGTATGTTTTCCCCAGGACGGATCGTGAGTAATTGTCACACCCAAGTATTTAAAGGAATCTACCCTCGCGATATTGGTTTGTTTCACTTTGTAACTATAAGGGAGGGAATTACTCTTTTCCCAAAAATGTATTACTACGCATTTTTTAAAATTTAATTCCAATTGCCATGTATCGCACCAATTTTGAATTGCATCTAGGTCGTTGGCTAACACGACTCTGTCTTCGTGACTTCGGATGTCCCCATAAATTACTGCATCATCGGCGAAAAGACGGAGCTTGCTATTAACTACGGTACTGAGGTCGTTTATGTAAATAAGGAATAGGGGGGGGGGCCTATGACACTTCCTTGTGGTACACCCGACGTGACCTTGACAATATCGGACGATACACCGTCCAGGACGACTGTTTGGACACGATCACTTAAGAATTGTTTAATCCAGTTAAAATGCTCTCGTGTATTCCATAAGTTTCCAATTTCGTGAGTAATTTGCAATGAGGGACTTTATTGAAAGCTTTCTTAAAATCTAGAAATATCGCATCAACTGGAATATTGCTTTCACCGGAGTTCAATGCATCATATACAAAAAGTGCAAGTTGAGTTTCTCAGAATCTACCCTTACGGAAGCCATATTGGTTATTAATTAATAAATCTTGGCTACCGAGGTGCCTCATCATGGAACTAACAATGATGTGTTCAAGAATCTTACAGGAAATGGAAGTCAGCGATATTGGCCTATAATTACTGGGGTCCTCCCTGTCTCCGTTTTTAAATATGGGTGTTACCGAAGCTACCTTCCAGTCGTTTGGCACGTTTTCTTCTGCTAATGATTTTTTAAATATTATATCAAGATAAGGGGCAATTTCAGCCGACAGTTCTTTATACACGCGTGCCGGTATCTCATCAGGTCCCGGAGATTTGTTGGAGTCTGTTTTTAAGAAGTAATTCTATTCCGCTGGGTGGACATATTGATTGCTTCCATTGACTGCTGAAATGTTTTCGGAAGGTTCTCGGGTGTATTTTATGAGGATATGTTGAAAACACTCTGGAAGAATGAGTTTAATATGTTGGCTTTATCTAAACTACTCGTTACTTTATCCCCCTTTTCGGTATTCAATGAGTTTACAGTGGACTTTTTTCCCTGCACTTCCCTGACGTAGGACCAAAACATCTTTGGGTTATCGTTCAAATGTTCGCCTAATTTTTTCCTTTTGAATTCCGCTAGCGCCTTCCGGAAGGCCTTCTTGGCAGTGGATCTAGATGCTTTGTAGTTCTGTATGGTTTCGTTGATTTTATCAGGGGAGGAAACTTTAACTGCGTTTTTCATTTTGGTATGGCACACCCTTTGCCGCCTAAGAGATTTCCGTACTTCAGAGTTGTACCATCGGGGTTCCTTATTCTCTTTTATATATTTACTAGGCATAAATCTCTGTATTTCTGAACGTGTTATCGCAAGAAAATTATTCCAAGTATCCTCGACACTACTAGTTTTGCTTAATTCGTCAAATATAAAAAAAGAACTTTTTAATTCACATTTTAAGCCATCATAGTCCGCTTTATTGAACAAATAAACCTTTCTCTTAGGTTTGTTAACTTTATCTACGCTTAGAGAAAATTTAGCGTTTACAGCCCAACACAAGGCAACACAAGAAAACTTCAATTATTAACCCTTCGCACCCGGGTGCCTTTTTCCTCGATTTCCTTAGTCTACTCGGGATTAAATTTTTTAAATACCCCATATTTACTAAGCGTGGCACTAAAATGAAAAACTGGAGTTTTTTTCATACAAACTAATTTAATTCGATCTTTTGACATAATTACTGATAAATTTATTGATAAACCATAATTTAAACTCTATAATTTTTCATGGTATGATATTTTTGGAAGGATTCAGCAACATGAAGACCTGGGTTACCTTCATATATCTCACAGATATTTATCATCTCTCTTCTTCCACCTTTGATATTTCCGTTAGAGCAAACCGCAAAATCTTTATGATTTTTGTTTGGGTGAGGAGTGATTTTTGGAGTTTCCCATCTAAACGCTGCCCTATGTTTGTGGATGGTAATCTAACCCTGGAAGTTTGTGACACATTTTGGAATTCTCCAACAAGATCGTGTACTAGTTTCGTAATAAATTTCACATGCGAGATCGGCTTTTCATTTTTTCTTTGTTGGCATTCTTTATACAATATATATGAATTTACACCCTCCTACTCAAGATTCCTGATTATGCAATAGATTGAAAAAGAACGTTTGATGATACAGCTGACACTAGGAAGAAAAGGAAATGAAAGTATCAAAACTAGAGCGCAATGAACTACGGAACACCTGACTGAGGTAACTTTACATTCTAGCGATCTTTTTTTCAGAAACAGATCATCTCTCAAAGGTATTATTGCTTTACATTTAGCTGACTTCCAAGTAATTAAGGGCAAACAATGCAAATGAAAACGAACTTACAACACAGTAAAGAGATAACAACGAACATCTACATCGGTGGTGGCATCCTTTGGAGACGACATTTATGTCAACGACGACATCATGGGTCGATACTATTCATTTATAAAACAAGCCATTCTATTAATTAAGCCTTACTTTACTTGTCCTTTCATGCAAATGATTTCAAGTAAAGTTATTGGAAAATATGGAGAAAAATCCCAATACCCCTCACAGTGGTGAAACTCCATGTCGAGTGTGGCTCGACATACGAGCTGCTGCCACTGCTGTGTCGAGTCACACTCGGCATGTGAGTGCAAAAGGTTAATCTCACGATTTTTTTGATGCACAATATGGACAAAATGAGTCCTGGCAACTATAACACTAGGTCCAATTGGCCGTTTGTCGTGCCTGGCAGGGGGAGAGGCAAGGCTTTGTCATTTCAAGAAATCCTTACAAAACTAAACCAACAGAAGCAGCACAAAAGACCAAATTAGCTAGAATAGGAACTCTGAATGTTAAAAAAATGATGAGGGCAAGAATATTGGAACTGTAAAACAAGAGATGGAGAGAGAGAGAGGAAATAAAGATGTAAAACATCTTTATTTCCTCTATCAACTCAATGTAAGGTGAGATGAAAAAATAATAGGGACCACAGGGAGTCCAAAATGGCTGACATTTTTTTGAGTATGCCTTAATGCATAAGCAAACACATTCCCTAACTTCTATGCGGATAAACGGTTCCTGTTGGGAACCGTTTATCCACATGGGAAGTTTATCCAAGTTGGGAAGTTTTTAGATCACCCACGTACAAGGAAGTTAATGGTATATACAAGAAATAAAAGAGCTCTGGTCAACTTTAACATGTAAGCAACCCTTCCACAGTCACTCATTTCATGGAACGAGTGGTTATCTCTCTAATCAGCAAGCCAAGTTGTCCTTGTCAAATAATCTCACTGAAGCAAATATTGAGTGGAGCAATACATCTCCCCATGCATTCCAGTTACTCAACCACAGGAGACAATGATCCCTCTTGACAAATGCTACGGTGCTATGATACTAGAACATGATTATTTTCAGCATCTCCTGAAATTTATAACATGTATTTTGAGATTGCAGCCAAAGACACTACAAGCGATTTTCAAAGTAAGCTTCATAAAATGTCCCTGTGTCATCAATACCTTTCCCTTCTTCAGAAAAATGGCATGTGATTGATATGAACCCCAAGACTCCCAAGACTTTACACCCCTCTTAAATTTCAGAGGGAAAATAAGTCCACATGCTCCATATCTTGCCTCAAGAAAATTCTTAACCCATTGGCTTACAAAGACAGCAATTTACTGTCTGCTCAAAATTGGCCCTTGCTTAAAAAGACAGCGTCATATTTCATTCTTGTATATACTCAATGGTTTCAAAGTACTTTAATCATGCCTCACATTCGTTTATCATAAGCCCAATACACATTCAGCACTGCCTTCTTTTGTCTCCTTTCTCTCCCATCCTTCTCCTATTTGATTTAGTGTTTTTGAGGCACCAATTCATAGCCAACATAAAGGAAGCAACATTTTATTTTGAAGTCTTGATGAGTGCCATCCACTGAACCTAAATGAAAGATACCCAAAATCTTCATCTTCAGTGAACTTGCTACCTAAGTTAATACAATCTTCTCTGCTGCCACACAAAAATTGCCTTTCATCTTTGACTATTCACTGCTACATCAACAAGAAGATGTAATTAATGAATGAAGTCATGGGCTTCTGATTTCTGATAACATACGTTAGTTCGCAGCCAGTGTTCCCGTCTCCAAAGCCACAGATGCTTGCGTTCGAGACCGTATATACTCATGCTCCTCCAAAGCAAATGTGCCAGCAATATGGCAAGATTTCTAAGAACAATGATATAGCAGTTTCTTTTTGATAGGGACATCGGTGTTAGTGATAAACAGTAAAGAAAGTGACTTTGGTAACTCTGATAATTCAGAAACTGTGAGTAGTGAAGACAGTGCACAATGTTCCAGTGAAAATGAAGGCGGTATTCATCTGGCAGATCCAAAAAAAAGGCATAAGCCTAAAGGTAAAACTTATAATTTGTTCATACAGAATTTGCAATTATATTACACAGCCATACTACCTTGAACAAAAAGTTCCCGGAATAACCACCGTGTGGCGCTCCCATCGTTCCGATTTGAGTTCTGTTTTTTTTTGTTAAATTGGTACATCTGTTGTTGATATTCCCTTTAAATCTTAGTGTCATAACTTGACATTTGCAAAAGTTACGTAGCCAAGAATACATCTATCTCTGTGCGTGTTGGCGATTTTTTACAATTGCAGAAATGGATTTAAATTTGAAACAACGAACTTGTATTAAATTTTGCGTAATAAACAGATTTAGTGGCGCACGGACGTTGGAAATGTTGGAAAAGTGTTTCGGCAACGATTCTCTAAAAAAAAACGGTCGTTTACCAGTGGCACGAGCGGTTCAGAAGTGGTCGTGAGTCAATCGAAGATGATGAACGCAGTGGCAGGCCATCGACATCGAAAGTCGGTGAAAAAATTGATAAAGTATAAGAAATGTTGGCCAATAACCGCAAATTAACCATCAGAGAAATAGCGGAGGACTTGAACATTGCCTATGGATCCGCCCGAGACATTGTGGTTAATGATTTGGGTTTCCGTCGTGTAGCAGCAAAGTTGGTGCCAAAAGACCTCAATTTCATGCAAAAAAGAGACCGTGTTGACGTCGCAAAAGACATGATTTGCGAGGCTGAATCCGATCCCACATTCATCAAAAGGATCATTACTGGAGACGAGACGTGGGTTTATGAGTACGACACGCAATCCAGACATCAGGCAAGTGAATGGCGTTCACCAAATGAGCCGAGACCAAAAAAACCACGTCGTTTTCAGTCAAAAAAGAAGGCAATGCCGACGGTTTTCATGGATTACAACGGTGTAGTGCATCATGAATTTTTGCCAGAAGGCCAGACAGTAAACAAAGAGTATTATTTGGGCGTTATGAGACGTTTGCGTGAAGCAATTCGCCGAAAGAGACCAGAAATCGTCGCACAGTGCGTCGAGACCGTCGCACAGTGCTATCATTATTCGTAATTTTTTGACGAAAAATGCAACAAATACCATCCAACAGCCACCGAATTCACCTGATTTGGCTCCCTGTGACTTCTTTCTGTTCAATCGAGTTAAAAAACCATTACGGGGAACGCGTTTTAGCAGCCGAGAGGAAGTAATGGAAAAATCACAGGAAGCACTGATGGACATACCGAAAACCGAATATAAAAAATGTTTCGAGGATTGGATCAAGCGCTGGCATAAGTGTGTTGCAGTCGATGGGGATTACTTTGAAGGGGACAATATAGATTTAGATGAATAAACTTGTATTTTTAATTTTCTGAATAAATTCCGGGAACTTTTTGATCAAGGTAGTATAGTTTCCAATAATAAAAATCCAGGTGTAGTGAAATAAAATATTGAAACAAGCTATTCAAGTTTGGGATAAAATGCCAATGACAGTAGATACCTTTTTTCCAGAATTACCAGATGTATTATAAAATATCTCCAAAATCCTTAGGTGCATTTCAATGTAACTTTCAAGAATGAAAGAAGATATATTTCACAATAAGAATACAATAAAAAATAGAATTTCAAATAATGAGGACACAAAAATTATTCATAATTTTGCAAACTTTTTATAATTGTTAATGATACTGTTTAATAAAATAAATTAAGAGGCTAATAACAACAAATTATAACTGGCAAAATACTGATCTATATTTATAAACATTTTAAATAAAATAAATAATAAACTTCACAATATTTATCAAGAATATTTTCTCAAAATAAATGGTATTTCTGAGGGAGTAGTTTACAAGAGAAACGTCAAGTATTTGTGAAAAACCTGTTCACATCTGTCCCTAAAAGGTAGGTCTCAAATTGAACTTAGTCAAATCTCTCTCTGGAGACTCCAGGAAAATACTGGAAGTTGATATTTTACTCAACTTGGGAATTTCCATAGAATAAAGAATGAAACATGGGATGAGTATAGGTATTTTATTCTGAATGTCATGCACTAGATGGGATAACTATTTCCGCAGAGGTATACGGCATCTAGAGCTGAGAGTGGTTGTGGCATTGGCATCCCCACCACCATTTTAAGCCTTCAAAGTATTCTAACCCTCTCGTATCCCCCAACAACAACATACAGAAGAGAGAAACTGAGACATTAGAAGGTAGTAAATTGGCATGCAAAAACAAAGTTGTAAAGAGAAGGCCTCATGCATGTGCGAGGTAAGGCTAATAGATTTCACTCGGATTTGAGCTCTCATCCAAAAATCAAAGACGTGTATATTTTGAATAGATGTGATGGCCCTGACATGAATGCATCAAAACTGCTCTGATGGGAATGCAATTAGCCTTTGTACTGACTGCTCAGTGATCGGTCAAAAAAAGTTGAATGAACTTCCAGTCATTTTATGTTATTCATAAGAAGTTCAACTACTTCATTAATGCATTTGCGAAAATTTTATTTCTCTATATCCTAAGGGATGTTTTACATTTAAAACAGTTTCTGGTGTAACTTGGTGGAAAATATTCATATTAAAGTTTAAAAAAAAAAACATTGTTTTAAATTTTATGAAAACTAAACAAAGAAGCTTTTTGAACAAAACTTTGAAAGCATCCATCACTAAAGCATGCTTGGTTGTTTGCATGCAAGGACTTTCATCATCATCAGTATTTCAATCCTAAGATTGATTTACTGCAGCCCTCCTTTCTGCTATATTTGAATGCAAGGTGGCACATTCTAGGGAAAATAATGTGGTGGTTTCTCGTTGCCTTCCACATACACACACTATTTCCCTGTTAATAAAATATATTTTACCAAGGTTTCAACCAAGGTGAAAGTTTTGAAAAAATGATTTTTACTCTCTGAAATTGTTGCATTACAAATAAATTCTGTTGATTTTATATTAATTTTCAGAAGACTGAGAGAATAAATCCCCAATGAAAAATACTGATTTATCTCGGGCACATACCAAGATGATACCAGTAAGAGTTAAACCAATTTACCTTGACATACTGTCCTAAAAAATCTGTAACAGGTTCCACAAACTTGCCACTGGCATCCACAGGGCATATCATTTCCTGATCACGGGTAATAACACCGGCTGCCAAGCACACCCTGTAGTCATCCTCGCCAAAATATGGTGCCTGGTGGACCACACCTGTGCCAGACTCTTCAGTGACATAGCCATCAGCCAAAATGCAGAAAGCTCCCTTTGCCTTCAGCTGCCAAATAATTAAAATCCCCTCAGACTTGAATTCCCCAAGAGTTTCCACTCCACAAACAGTGTACAAACCATATATGTCTTGTCAGGCAATTATTAGCTTACCCCGGTCTCATTGGCTAGGTCTCAGATTTTGAGATGGAAATTGGCAAGACCAAGCATTTACCTGTATTTCACTCTGGGGCAAGTCCCCTGAGGATTCAAACATGCATAAACATAGAATCTAGAGGAGCCAAAACAAATTAGTGGGTAAAATACAGGGAAAACAATTATTTTTAACAATTTAACAGAAATAGATACATAAAATGGAAATTATTTAATTTAGAAATATGCACATAATACATGGTTTGTATAAAAATTATTGGGAAAATCTGGAAAAATAATTTATTTCAGATATTGCGACAATTCTTCAAAGCATATCCCTTGAGTGTCAACACACTTTTGCCAGCAGCTTTCCAAGATTCGAAGGCTCCCTGGTGGGTGGATATTGGTAGAAGGTCCTTAAGGGTAAGCGAGCAAGCTTCTTAGGTGACACTTAGCCATGGTGGTGTCCTTTCAGAGACTATTACACTTATGGGAATAGGAATAATAGTCTGCTGGTGCCAAGTCAGAACACTTGGGGGCTTTGGGAATTGTCGCAATACCATTTTTTGAAGGTCTTCACAAGCAGACACTTGACTCTGCTCTTGGCCATTTGTCCAAAGAACTTTGGGTGAGCTTAGCACAGATCTTTTACATCACCAAATTTTCAGTGACAATGGTGTGCACTGTCAATTAATCAATGCAATCAGAATCTGCGATCATGCACACACTTAACCGACAGTCTGAATTCAGCACTTCATGCACACACATCAGGAAGAAATTGTTACTGATACTTATACACAAACCTTGTATGTACAGATAATTTGTGGTAGATCCAAAAACAATACTTGAGATATAATAAGCATAAATAATGCAATGACACACTAATGGATAGACATAAGAGAAAGTAGCAATGAAATAAGTCCTCACTAGAAATGAAAAGTAAAAGAACATTAAATAAAAAGGTTTAGCTTACTTCTTGGGGACCATTTTAAAACATCAAGAATTGACTTGCATTTTATTATTAATGGAAGTTGCATTTTAAGTATGAGTCATTGAAGAAATTTGTTTTCCACCATTTAAACACATGGGGAAATTTTAATTGCATAGAAGCTATTTAAATCCCATCTGAATAAAGTCAAACTAAAAACTGAATCAACAAAGAAAGCTGAAATTAAAAAAAAAGAAAGATGGATACTTACATGAGAAAAGTAAGGGAATAAGGGATCATATTGCCGCCCTCGCAAAGATTCACCCTTGAATCTCTCCAGGATCATGTATTCATCTTCACTCTTAAATAAACTCCCTACTCGTGCTTCCATCATGATATAAGTTTTACCAGTTGAATTGTCTGCAATGAACAGTAAAGCAGTGATGAAGAAAACTGAGGGAACTCTATTTTAATAAATCTTCAAATAAAATAGTTCATTGCCTCTCCTCGAAGTCATAAATAATTCATCCATTGAGGAGGATTACAATCCCCTATGAATTCACTTTCAATTTGCACAACAATGGCAATTGAAGCACAGCAATGGTGTGGTAGCAGTGCTGGCCACCAATTACAGACAGGAGCAAAAAAATGAAGTATTTTTGCACTGTGCCTCACCATGTAGCAACCAGAATTCTATTGAAGTCGACCACAGAGAGATAACACCACAGTTAGTTAACCTTAAACAAGAAAGGTACCCTCCAATCACCCTTTCAATTCACAGAGCAATTGAGTTGAGCTTTTGAGGAGAGAAGATGGAGTTTATATACTAGATGATATGCCAATCATTAATTTAACTGTAACATTTTCCACCTTTTATCAATACACTTTTGACTCATCAGCAACATCTGACAATTACGTTATAAATACATGTCTAATTTGGACACACACAAGCTAAAAACAGTCACCACTTTGTGATACCAAGATTTGATGGTACCTGAAGACTTCATGACGATGAGTTACCCATTTAATTCAACAAATATTGATTTTTCTAAGTCATGGATCCTTCCAAAAAAATATTTGACAGATATTAAAATTCTTACTTCAAAATGATCACTTCATTAACAAAATACTCTAATTAAAAAATAATGGCAAAGAGAGCAAGCAGATAAACAGTTTCAAAAATATTTGTAGTCATCTTCTGGTTTTCAAAATGTCACAGGTTTACTTCCATGCACAAATAAATCCACTCACAATGCTTACTTTGGCTTTACCAACTTCTACACTCATAGCATCCACTCGCCCACTAATTCCACCAATATAACTTTGATGTGGTTTAACTTAATTTAAGTTAAATTTCCTCAACCATTTAAATTGCATTGTGATAGACTTACAACCTATGCCATCCAAACCCCCAGTTACAGTAAATTCAGCTAGTTATTCTCATATTCCTAACGCAAGCAATTCATCGTATCTATTCCCTTGCACAGCCATGCAACTGACCAACATTATCAGTAAATTCCCAAACAAATTTAGTCCTGAATTGGATGGCATCCCAGGGATAGTCTTAAAAAGGTCATTTAATACAATTAAAGATCAGCTGTTATTCTTAATTAATGGAGCCTTAAAAATTGGAATTTTCCCAAGCCCTCTTCAATCAGTCAAAATAATGCCAATAGACCAAGTCAAAGGTTGTAAAATGGTGATGATTTCTTATAGACCAGTATCTCTGTTGAACCAGTTGGGGAAAATATTGGAAATTGGTTTTCTATCATCGTCTAGTATCATATTTTGAAACATATGACCTATTACCCATATCTCAAAATGGATTTAGAAAAACAAGGTCTACTACCACAGCCACATATCGCATGGTGAATCAAATACTTTTAGGATTGGATAATAGAACAAACTTTAGGATTATTTTTTGATTTCACTAAAGCTTTTGACTGTGCCAATCATCAGCTATTCTTACACAAACTGAAACGTTATGGCACAAGAGGCACATCCTACAAATGGATTGAATCATATCTATGTGAACGGCATCAGCACGTGGAGTTCTCAAGAAATGGCTCCAAAGTTGTTTCTCCTGGTAGAGAAACAACACTGGGTGTTCCCTATGGTACTGAACTTGGCCCTATTTTATTTTTGATTTATATTAATCATCTACTAGATAAGCCTAATTCTATGAAGGCAATAGACCCATTATTGTATAGAAATGATGATAGAAATATTATTGTGTCAGCCTCCTCAGTGGACAATTTGACAGAGAGCGGCTAAAGTGGGTAAAATTTTCAATGAAGAGTGCCTTCTTAACACTTGGCATGCGGGCAATGTATTTTTACGTTTTTTGTAGTCTGTTGCTGGAGCGCGGGTCACGTAAAAATACCTATTTTGATTTGTTGGTATCCACCAATTAATTGTTAGCGGGTATCCACCACAAATCTACTACATACATTTAATTACATGCATGCGTGACATTATATGTGTTTTGTTTGCGTTGCTGGGCAACGATTTGCATTTTTTCTTCCGACAAGTTGTCACTGTCGATTGACTCGGTCTTTTGCCGAGTTATTTCGTATTCGATCAAATTCCTTGCTCCAGAACGTACAAGTCATGTTTTGCCAATTTGAAGCTTGGTTTTTTATTACTGATAACAAAATTGATAAAATGAGCTGTTGTGACAAAGGTAGTGGTGAAGAAATATGCACTGACAGATTATCGGACTTTACGTATGATAGTGATTCTGAAAGTCAAGATATCGAAGAAAGCGACGATGATAACATTATTACACGTCTGAGTGTTTATCCGAGGAAGAATTTCTAATAATTCTGAAACAACTTCAGATGAAGAAGCAGATGAATGGTCATCGATTGACAACCCTCCAGACCTTGAAGAATTTTTGGGTTATCCTGGGATAAGTAATATGGCTAATGTTCCTGAATCCACAGCTGATGCAGTGAAATTATTTATGGATGACAACTTTTTTGCGTATTTAGTCACGGAATCAAACATATTATTATCAGAATATAAATCAGTTTAAAACATCTCCCAAAACCATGAACTGGAGAGATATTACAATTCCGGAGATGAACAAATTTTTGGGGCTCATTATTTTCATGGGACAAGTTCGTAAAGATGCCCGAGACGATTATCGGTCAACCGATGTCTGCACAAGTACTCCGTTTTTTTCAAAAACTATGCCAAGGGGTAGATTTCGCCAAATATGGAAGGCTTGGCATCTCAATAACAATGAAGGCATCACAGACGATTCTGATCGATTATTCAAAGTCAGGCCTATACTAAATTACTTTTTTGAAAAATTCAATAACATCGACAAACCAAAACAAGTGTCGTTAGATGAGGGCATAATTCCTTGGAGAGGACGATTGTTTAGAGTTTATAATGCTGGAAAAATTATAATATATGGCATACTGATACGAATGTTGTCTTAAAGCCACACAGGGTATATTTGTAATTTTTAAGTTTATGCAACTCACGACGATTGATCGAAACAATACGCACAGTAGTTTCGCCATTTACTGATCTCTGGCACCATTTGCATAGGATAATTACTACAACAGCGTCGATAACACGGGAGCCCTTTTACAGAAAAAAATACGAATTTGCGGAACAATTAGGAAGAACAGAGGTCTACCAGAAAGCCTGCGAAAAACTAATTTGAAAAAAGGAGAAACAATCTTTTGCAGAAAAAACGATATATTGGTACAAGTTTGGCAATCCAAGAAAGACATCAGTCTCATCTCTTCAATCCATTCCGCGGAAATGAAAGAAAGTAATAATGTTGATTGTATCAAGAGACAAAAAATTATCAAGCCAAAAGCTTTGATCGACTACAACAAGTACATGAAAGGAGTAGATAGGACCGATCAGCATATGTCCTATTACAGCATTTTGCGGAAAACAGTGAAGTGGACAAAGCGCTTAGCTATGTACATGATGAATTGTACATTTTTCAATGTATATGCAGTATATAATTCGACAAGGACGGAAAAAATAAGATATAAGAAATTTTCGTACGACATCGCATGGCATTGGGTTACTGATGAACTACCTGAAATCAGCACTGCAGAACCGGAGAACACGATATCAAAACCTATAAACCTATGGCCTATATAAAATGCTGCGCAGAGTTTGCAAGTCAGAAGTTAGATTATATTCTGAGATGTGCATGAGGAGTTAGGGAAGGGCGGGAAGGAGTTAAAAGGTGGGATGGAGAGGGGTGGAGTGGGTGTGATTTAGGCCAGTGCTCTACACCCCTGAACCGAAGGGTGAACAATCATTGCGCCTCATGTAATCCCTCTTCCCCGTCCGCGGGTCTTCCCATCCCAAAACATGCCTCCCACCACAACACCCCCTTCAACCACTGTTACAATGTTTCCGTTCTAGCATCCCTTCCCCCATCCGATAACCCTATTAAATTAAAAACAATGGAATTGGCATTTATATGGCTGTGTAAAGCCTATCAACATCCGGGTATCAATGTCGTTCACTACATGGGTGGGGGGGGGGGCTGGGGTGGATGGAGGTGGATTAGTTTCTTGCGAGGTGGTGGGACAATTTATTCATCCACATACATTTTGTCATCCTTGTCCTGGGTTTTGACTTGTCGAGCCCTTATGATGACTTGGTGAGTTGATGCCTTGGTCATGGGTGTTGTGGTATCTGTAGATGAATTGTTAGTTTTCTGTGTCGCTTGTTACTATTTCCACATCCTCCTTATTCCATCTCCGCTCCCCTTTGGCCTCCCTTTCCCCCTCCATAATCTCCTCCTTCACCCCTCCCCCACCACCTGTTCTCCTCTCCGCTTTCTCCCCCTCCACATACACATCCTTCACCCCTCCCCCACTACCTGTTTTTTCCCCTCTCCCTCGCCCCTTCTCTCTCTGCACCACGTACCCTTTTCCTCAGTCATATCTTATCTTCCGAAGAAGACGGAGTTCGAGTCCGTCGAAATTATCAAGATATTATTGTGAGTGTTCTTTTTATGTGTTCTCGTGCTGTGTGTTACTGTCTAAGTTCTTTATTCAACACTTCGGTGTTACTTTGAAAAAATCATCTATATTGTTATATATATATATATTATTAGGTAGTCTACTGTTTAAGGTAGGTTTTTGGATGGACACAACTATCAAATAAACATTTTGTGACCCCCACCTATCAAACTAATCTATATCAGGTCCCTCTTCATCTCGGTGTACTTCTTTCCTCCCTTCATCCCGTCCAACATCCCTATCCTGTTCCTGCCCTTACCTCGCTTGCCCAACATTCTCACCTCTATTACCTTCTTCAACATTCCACTACCGCTCAATACGCCTTTCATCCATTTTTCCTGCCTCCATACGATTTCTCTCAACAAACCCCTCTCCTCACCCACCATCTCTAGTACTTCCTCGTTTGTTTTCCTTTCGGTCCATTTCACCTTCTCTATTCTTCTCCACACCCACATTTCAAAAGCCTCCAATCTACGTCTATCCTCCTGCTTCAGTGACCACGTTTCCGCGCCGTACATAGCTACGCTCCATATCAGAGTTTTTACGAGTCTTGTCTTAACATCCCTACTCAATGTCCCCATCATCAACTCCCTCCTCCTTGAGAAAGCCTCCTTACCTAGCGCAATTCTTCTCCTTACGTCCCTACCACTTTGACCGTGTGTGTATATATATATATATATATATATATATATATATATATATATATATATATATATATATATATATATATATAATATATATACATATATATATATTATGGCCACTATAGATGCCACGTCCCTGTACACATCCATTCCCCACTCAGAAGGTCTCTCCGCCCTCCAACACTACCTCTCCCAACGCCCTGAGCCACACATCCCCAGCACAGATTTTCTCCTCAGCCTTTCCGAGTTCATTCTTACCCGCAATTCCTTCTCCTTTAATGATAAATTCTACCTACAAATCAAGGGTTGTGCCATGGGTAGCAGGTTCAGCCTGTCCTATGCAAACCTCTTTCTTGGTCTCGCGGAGAATAAATCCTGTCACAACAAACCCTGAAACTGCTATTGTGGCTCAGATATATTGACGATATTTTCCTTCTCTGGCCACATGGTCCTGATTCCCTGAAAACTTTCATTTCCAACCTTAATGCTTCGTCCTCTATCTCCTTCACGTCTACAGTTTCCTCCTCCCAAATCACCTTCCTAGATGTAAACATATCATTTATAGACCATAAATTTCACACATCCGTACATATAAAACCCACAAATAAACAACAGTACTTACATTTCAACAGCTGTCACCCATACCACACCAAACGTTCCATTCCTTATTCCCTTTCCATAAGGGGACACAGAATTTGCAATGACCCTGACTCCCTAGACAATTTCCTCATAAATTTACACCATTCCCTCCTCAAACGAGGTTATCCTGAATCCCTCCTGAATAAGAGGATCCGTAGACATACTTACACTCCCAGACCTTCCACCACCGTGAAAAACCACCCTCTTTCAATTTGTAACACATTTCTCCCTGGCCTAGAATCTCTGCGTTCTATCCTAAAGGACCTCTATCCTATCCTCAAAAACCACAATTCCACCACCAACCTTTTCCCCAAATGCCCCTCTGTCACTTTCAAATGCCCCGCCAATCTATCAGATCTTCTAAAATCTACCAATCCACTTCTTAAATCCTCGCCCCGTTCCAAAATCACTCCCAGACCCTGCAATAAACCTAGATGCAAAACATGTCCTATTTTCCTAACCAGAATCCCATCCCTCTCCCACCCGCTCTTTAACTCTCTCCCACCAATTCCCTACTCCTCGTGTACCTCCAGTAATGTTGTCTACCTACTCAAGTGCCAACTTTGCCCTGCCTTTTACATTGGACAGTGTACCACACCCCTCAATATTAGAATCAATAATCATCGAGCCTCATGCAACAATTCCTCCCTTATTGGTATGCTCCTAATCCCCAAACATGCCTCCGAACACAACACTGCCTTTGACCAATGTTTTAAAGTATCCGTCTTAGCATCCCTCCCACACTCAGACCCTCCACTGAAACTCAAAACATTAGAGCTAGCTTTCATCTGGCTCTTGGATTCCTGGAATCGCCCAGGTATTAATATTAAACATTAATTGCCCCCTTTATGCATATAATTTCATCCCCCTCCGCCCCCAACAACTTCCATATCATCCCCACCTTTTTTAAAATTCCCGCGCCATACACTACCCCTCCAAACTCCTCACCTCGAATGCCTTCCCCCCTTTTTTCCCCCATTTTCCCCTTCTCCTTCCTACCACTGCTTTCAGGCAGTCCTCTGCCTCAGTTCTGTTCCTAATTCCTCTTGAGAAAGGTGGTTGGACCACCGAAAATTCGGGATCCAGTGAGTCTCTCTTTTGTGTGTTTTGGTTTCTGTGTTTGTTCTGACTATTAGTGAATTTACATTATATATATATATATATATATATATATATATATATATATATATATATATATATATATATATATATATATATATATATATATATATATATAACATTATTATTTATTATTAGGTAATCTACCGGTTAAGGTAGGTTTTTGGATGGACACAACTATCAAATAAACATTTTGTGACTCCCCACCTAGCAAACTAATCTATATCAGGTCCCTCTTCATCTCGGTGTACTTCTTTCCTCCCTTCATCCCGTCCAACATCCCTATCCTGTTCCTACCCTTACCACGCTTGCCCAACATTCTCCCCTCTATTACCCTCTTCAACATTCCACTACCGCTCAACACGCCTTTCATCCATTTTTCCTGCCTCCATAGGATTTCTCTCAACAAACCCCTCTCCTCCCCCACCATTTTTAGTACTTCCTCATTTGTTTTCCTTTCGGTCCATTTCACCTTCTCCATTCTTCTCCACACCCACATTTCAAAAGCCTCCAATCTACGTCTATCCTCCTGCTTCAGCGACCACATTTCCGCGCCGTACATAGCTACGCTCCATATCAGAGTTTTTACGAGTCTTGTCTTAACATCCCTACTCAACGTCCCCGTCATCAACTCCCTCCTCCTTGAGAAAGCCTCCTTGCCTAGCGCAATTCTTCTCCTTACGTCCCTACCACTTTGACTGTATTGGTCCAAAATACTTCTGAAATACGTAAACTGTTCTACCTGCTCTAGTTTTTCCCCTCCTATTTAAATGTTTAGCTTAGCCCTTCTCTTCCTAGAAAATTGCATAACCTTTGTTTTATTAATATTGATTCTCACCCCATATCTATTGCCCTGAACCTCCAATTCACTCAGCAATGCTTGCAACCCCTTGGCTGACTGAGCAACTAATGCTTGGTCATCAGCAAACCTGATCGATTTTACAAATTCCCCTCCGACTTTCATTCCTACCTCCAGTTCCTCCAATGCCTCTCTAATCATTTCCTTGACATATACGTTGAACAATATACATACATGTATACATTTATATTGTATTTCTTCTAAATGCAGTTTATATCTTACGTGTCCTATATTTGTGTATGAATGAATATGCAACAAATCCCCAGACAGATATATGGATAATTATAATTATTAATGAATATTTCATTTACATGTTCTCCTGCAACACACATTTCATTCAATATGCTGCATTATATCTTCTTTTCCGTAATCTAAGAACGTGGTAAAAGAAACAAGAATGGTAACTCACCTCAGTCATGGATTGGAATACCTGAAGGAGGCAAATTCACAAGGACAACGACATTCTCTCACCTGTCAACTTGATGTAGTCCAACTGCGGATTCACACAAAGGGCCAGGTTGCTTGGAAGTGTCCATGGAGTTGTTGTCCAGGCAATCATTGACACTGATGGCTCATCATCAAGTGGAAAACTGACTATCACTGCAAAGAGTATATTGGCATTAGGAACTGCAAGAAACTAAAATATTTTTGTAACAATTATTTTGTAAGTCATTCATAGGGAATCAAGAAGTTCCACTTTTGGATATTCTACCAGCAGAACATTTAAGGCATTAGTAGCCCAGGAACCAGAGTCATATACATGGCTATACAAAATTCAATGAGGACATCTCAATGATATCCAATTTGGAAGATAATGATGATGCATTCATCATGATACACATCAAAATCTTGTGCAGACCTGAAATCCACTGATGTAAACTTTCAAGGACAGCCTTTAAAAATTCATGACAAATACAATGACTGTACCAGGTACTGAGGTAGCCAAGGAGCAAAGGTTAACTTACCGAAAGAAGTTGGTACGCTAAAAGGTAAGGTTAATAAGGTATTGGGAGTCAATAAGATATTTTGCAAACACACTTCTCTACAGCATTTCAAAGCACCTTCATGTCCATGCCCCACATGCCCTCTCTGGCCAAAAACATCCAGGGTAAAAAATAAGGAAAACTTTACACTTCCACACATTTTCAATACAATATGACCATGGTTTTGATGCTGCGCATCATCATCAGGTACAATTCAACAAAATTTTCCAACTTATACAGTCAGGTGCCAGGTAGGGGAAGTAAGGGAGAGGGGTGGTAGTGTAGGTGCAGCAATCATTGATGGGTGAAGGGAAGGCGAGGGTAATCTATTGGATGCAGACGGCACAAATGGGAGGTATTTGCTTGAAACGGTTGACCCTCATTAACGGAGGGACGGTGACTGTCACTGCCTTGGTGGGGGAGGAGATGGTGTGGGAAGGTATTTAAGAATTTAAGGAGAGGGGAACGCGAGAGGTAAAGGATATCATTGACCACCTCAAGATTACTGGACTGAAGGAATTCCCAAATTTCCAACTCCTCCAGAGCGTTCAGCCTGCGACCTTTCGTTTCTGCGCATAAAATGTCTACTGTGAAGTCACTGGAATAGTTGTGGTCTAAGAGTTGTTTGGCGAATTGTGATCTGTTGTGTTTCTTTCTGAAGCGTGATCAGTGATCCTTAATCCTAATGTCTAAAGCTCTCCCAGTCTGTCTGATGTAGATGGCGTTGCAGTCTGTACAATTGAGTTTATAAGCTCCGCTTTGTTGCATAACGTCAATTTTATCTTTCGGTGAACCTATTAAGTTTTTCAAAGTATGTGAATTGTAAAAAGTAGCTTTGATATTGTTTTTTGAGAGTATTTGTTGTATTCTGAGTGAGATATGGCCAAGGAAAGGACTTCTTTACCATTGGTACTTGTCCAGTTTGGATGTGTGATATATGGATTTCAGGGCTATCTGTGTTTGTTTTCTGTTGTACATGTTGTCAATCAATGTTTCACTGTAACCGTTGTTGACTGCAATCTGTTTTATAATGTGGAGTTCCCCGTGTTTATTGTGTGTTGACATTGGGATATTGTATACTCTGTGTAACATGGAATGAAAGGCTGCACGTTTTTGTGAATGGTGATGTCTGGATGTGGAGTGGATAATTTGGTCAGAGTAGCATTTTTTCCGGTATATCGAGGTCAAACCTTTGATTAACTATTTTCAACATAAAATCTAGGAAATTTAGGGTACTGTTTGCTTCCAGCTCCCTCGTGAACTTTATAGATGTATCAAAAGAATTTAACAGAGTTAAAAAATTGTCCAATTGCCTAGGGGATCCCGTTTAGATACAAAAGATGTTGTCCACATAACGGAACCAAGAAAACACATTTTTTTGGAGGGGATGGCTTAAGGCAAAAAATTACTTTCCCAATTGTCCATATAAATGTCCGCCAGGGTTTGAGAGAAAGGAGAGCCCATTGCCAGGCCTTCTAATTGTTTATAATGTTCCCCATTGAACAAAAAACTACTCTGATTCACACACAGAGTTAACAAATCACACAATTCACTAGTCACTGGGTGTGGTTCTTTAGCTTTAACGAGGGGTATCTAGGCAAGCTCAACGGCTTTCATCCTAGAGATACTAGTGTACATGCTGGAGATATCGAAGGACATCATAATACACTTTGACAGTAAAACCATATTTGACAACCTACTCGTGAGGTCATATGAGTTCTTGATCCCGTATATTGGGGAAAAAAGAGTAAATTGCCTAAGTAGGTTATTAACTTATGAGCAAGAAGGATGTCAGAGAAAACATCCAAGCGAATGCAAGACACAACCAATTTCCCAAAAACTCCTTTCCCTTGTCCATTGGCCAATCAGTAAATGTTCAACTAGTAATGTTGCTAAGTAACAAAATCTAAATATGCGAAAAAATATAAGGTAGCTCCACAAACACAATTATTATTATTAGGTAATCTACCGGTTAAGGTAGGTTTTTGGATGGACACAACTATCAAATAAATATTTTGTAACCCCAAACAAAACCCAATCCAGCAACCTACTCTACATCAGGTCCCTCTTTATCTCTGTGTACTTCTTTCCTCCCTTCATCCCGTCCAACATTCCTATCCTGTTCCTGCCCTTATCTCGTTTGCCTAACATTCTCCCCTCTATTACCTTCTTTAACATCCCACTACCGCTCAATATGCCTTTCATACATCTTTCCTGCCTCCATAGGATTTCTCTCAACCAACCCCTCTCCTCACCCACTATCTCCAGTACTCCAGTACTTATGAGCCTTTTCTTAACCTCCCTACTCAATGTCCCCATCATCAACTCCCTCCTCCTTGAAAAAGCCTCCTTGCCTAGCGCAATTCTTCTCCTTATGTCCCTACTACTTTGACGGTATTGGTCCAAAACACTTCTGAGATATGTAAAATGTTCTACCTGCTCTAGTTTTTCCCCTCCTATTTAAATGTTTAGCTTAGCCCTTTTCTTCCTGGAAAATCGCATAACCTTTGTTTTATTAATATTGATTCTCATCCCATATCTATCGCACTTAACCTCCAATTCACTCAGCAATGCTTGCAACCCCTTGGCTGACTGAGCAACTAATGCTTGGTCATCAGCAAAACTAACCGATTTTACGAATTCCCCACCGACTTTCATTCCTACCTCCAGTTCTTCCCATGCCGGTGACAATGGGCAACCCTGCCTTACACCTCTTCCTAGCACTGCCCATCCGGACTCTCCGTTCCCCACTCGCACCTGAGCAGTCTGAGACATGTACAGGTTGCGGATCAGTCTCCTGTCCTTCCAATCCATTCCTATTTTCTGCCATACATGCATTATTTTTTCTCAATGCCTTTTTCGGAATAGGAACTAACACTGATCTCACAAAATCTTCCGGCCAGATTCCTTCCTCATAGATACTATGAATCAGTTCATAGAGTGTCTTCATTTCAACAGAGTTCCTAAACATTTCAACAGTTCTACAGGAATGTTGTCTACCCCCATGGCCTTATTTGCTTTCATCTCCTTTAATGCCCTTTCTATTTCATCGTCAAGTATGCCTGGACCTAAGCTATCTTCTTCTACGTCAAGTTCCTTTTCTATGTCTAACCTTGCGGGCCTAAGTTCTCTGCTATAGAGTATTTCTATATATTCCTTCCATCTCTCTTCGATTTTTTCTGGTTTATCTATTATCTTACCCCACTTATCTTTAACTGTTAGCACAGATCTTGCCTTCTTACTTCCCGATAATAACTTAACCTTGCTGTATAGCGCACCAATTTCACCTTTCTTCTGTAAACTTTCCATATCCTTGCATTGCGTTTTCTACCATTCTTCTTTTGCTTTATTTGTGGTCCTTCTCAATTTATTGTTTAACTCTTTGAACTTCATCTTGCCTAACTCTGTGCTTACATTCTTCCATCTTCTTCTCTCATCCATCTTTGCAATCATCTCATCCGTTAACCATGGTTTGCTTATCCTTTTTCCGTTAACGGTTCCTATAGTGTCTTTTGCGGCTTTTGATATCACTTTCTAGATACATTTCCATTTTTCTTCGATAGTGCTCAGCTCTTTACTGTCATCCATTATTTTCTCTACAGCTTGCTGATAACACAGGCCTACAAAAAAAATTTTTTTTTTGGTGCCGTGAATCTTTGTGCTGATTTTAACTATATTTGTAGAGCTGAATCCAAATATGAAATCCGTTTTTATTTAACAGCTCTACTTTTTTAGATATGGCACATCTTGAGATTAGTTGTTTTAATATTTGATATATTCCGGAAAATAATTTTCAAAGTTAAATAAATCTATAAGTATACTAATTTATAACCACTCTGCGGTGTTCCTTTTATTTTCAATAAACTGTCAATAAGTTTTATGTATATTTCTATATTGTAGGCCAATGAGATTAAAAAACAAAAATCGTTTGTATCAACTTCGGTAAAAGATGGCAAAATTAGTTCATAAGGTATCCGTTAGATGGCATCCACGTTTTCTGTTCTCTTGACAGCCATTTTTGTTTCATTAGTTGCCCTTGGTTATTCGGAGCAGGTGGACGGACTTTACTTCAAAGTGTAACTTTTTGTAAAACATCATCTAAAAATGAGCTCAAGTCGAAGATGCTGTGTTAATGATCCTGATGTGTTTTGTTACATTTGGGGGGAATATATGGTAAAAGAAAATAGGAAAAATATTACAGACTTTGTGAAACGTGCATACTTGGGATATTTTGGTGTTAAGCTTGGTGACCAAGATAAAACATGGGCACCGCATTTTGTGTGTAAAACATGTACTGAACATCTGCGGCAATGGACAACAGGACAAAGGAAAAGTCTAAAATTTAGTGTGCCAATGGTGTGGAGAGAACCTGTGAACCATATTGACGACTGTTATTTTTGCATAGTAAATGTTTCGGGAATTAATCGAAAAAATCGCCACAAGTGGACATATCCAGATTTGCCTTCAGCTAGACGTCCGGTACCCCATTCAGAAGAAATACCGATCCCAATATTTCAGACGTTACCAGATATATCTAAAGAAGAATTTGAGTTATTTGAAAACACTTCTCATTCTATTGACGATAGTGGCAGTGACTACGAGGGGGTATCAACAATTCCTCAACTATTTAATCAAGATGAACTAAGTGATCTTGCTAGAGAACTGAACTTATCGAAGGAAGCATCCGAACTACTAGCATCAAGACTTCATGAAAAGAATTTACTGCAACCCGGTACAAAAATAAGTTTTTATCGCACAAGGGAAAAGGATATGCTCCCCTTCTTTACTCAAGAAGACAATCTTACATTTTGTTTAGACGTTAAGGGTCTTTTGGAAAAAATGGGACTACTATCACAATATGATGCTAGTGATTGGCGTTTGTTTATTGATATCTCCAAGCGTAGTTTAAAATGTGTACATCTTCACAATGGTAACAGGTTTCGCGCAATACCAATCGCTCATTCAACTAGAATGACAGAAGAATACGATACAATAGCATTGGTCTTACAGAAGATAAAATACCAGGAACATCGCTGGGTGATTTGTGTAGATTTAAAAATGGTGAACTTTCTTCTTGGGCAGCAAAGTGGCTACACAAAATATCCTTGTTTCTTGTGCCTCTGGGATAGCAGGGACAGACAAAACCACTGGATTAAGAAGGAGTGGCCTAAGAGAGAAAACTTGGTTGTTGGGAAAGAAAACATCATTGCTGAATCTTTAGTTGAAAGAGAGAAAATCATCTTACCGCCTCTACATATTAAACTAGGCCTAATGAAGCAATTTGTAAAGGCTCTTGACAAGGATGGACCATGCTTCGGCTACTTAAGACTAAAGATGCCCCGTATAAGTATTGAAAAACTTAAAGCTGGTATTTTTGAGGGGCCACAAATCAGACAACTTACAAAGGATCCTGCTTTTGTCGAGTCAATGAATGAGATTGAAAAAATTAGTTGGATGTCATTTGTTGAGGTCATAAAAAATTTTCTAGGAAATCACAAAAGTGAAAATTATTTTGAGCTGGTAAACATTATGCTCAGTAACTTCAAATCACTTGGATGTAATATGAGCACAAAAGTTCACTACCTACACAGCCACTTAGACAATTTTCTTGGAAATTTAGGAGACACAAGTGAAGAACAAGGTGAAAGATTTCACCAGGATATAAAAACAATGGAAGCTCGCTACCAAGGAAGATGGGATAACCATATGATGGCAGATTACTGCTGGTGCTTAAAACGAGACTGTTTGAACAAAGTGCACTCAAGAAAATCGTGCAATAGAAGCTTCCGATGTGTTGAGTGATGTTTTTATGCATTTTTTTCTTTTCAATTTGTTTTATTACAGTAAAAAATTTTAGTATTTGTGTTCAATTGTATTGTAAAATTCTGTTGTGTTTGTGGGTGATTTAACAGCCCTAGAAATAAATCAAGTCTTTATATTTAGTGGGTTTTATTATTAATATAATATTCCCATATCATCATGTAGAAGATTTTTTTACGTAAGTAACAACATATCTATATCTTGAAAACTATAGCTGATAGGAAAAAACTAGTGTCATAATTGGATTCAGCACCCCAATTGTTCTTTAAAACAGCATTAAAAGCTCCGGCACCAAAACCACTGTTGGCCTGTGTAATCCTTCCTTGTCAATCCATTTAATGCTTCTACATTCCATTTCCTAACCCGCCGCCCTTGCCTTACCTTCTTGAAACGAACATTACATTTCATAACAACTAAATTGTGGTCAGAGTCCGCATCCGCTCCTGGGAAACTGTGCGAATTTATCACACTGTTCCTAAACCTGTGCCTAACCATAATATAATCTAACTGATACCTTTCTGAGTCACCTGGCATTTTCCATGTATACCTACACCTTTTGTGGTGTCTAAACCATGTGTTGGTGATTACTAACCCCTGTCTCCTGCAGAACTCATTTGCTTTCTCCCTGCGTTCATTCCTTGTGCCTAACCCATAGTCCCCCACCTAACCACCATCTCTTCCTTCGCCTACCATCGCATTCTATTCCCTCATCACTATCAAATGTTTCCCTGCAGGAACACACGCGATTATATCCTCTAACTCATCGTACATCCTATCGACTTCTTCCTCCTTGTGGTTGCTTGATGATGTTGTGATGCTTGTTCCTCCTTGTGTGGCATGTATACCTGAACAATAACCAAGTTCGTAGGTTCTGCTTTAATCTCTATGTGTAATATTCTATCAGTTACTTGCTCTACATTGACTATGCTTCTTCCTAACCCTTTATTTAACATTACGTCAACCCCTCATTGGCTCTCGTCACCCCCGCTGTATATAATTCTACAATTATCACTCCAGTAATCCCCACTATCCTTCCATCTCACCTCACATAAACCTAAAACATCTATATTACCTCTTTCCATCCTCGCTTAATATTCTCTCGTTTAATATTCTCTAATTTGCCTGTCCTCAACATTGTCCTGACGTTCCACGTTCCTATTCTAACTACTTTCGTCTTTTTCTGCGTCTTCTGTCCTGCTGCTCTTATTTCTTCCCTGCAAAGGTTTCGTGGGATGACGACCGCAGAAGCCTTGCCTCCCCCACTGCCGGGCACCACACATGGCTGCTTGGGCCGAGTCCCATAGTTGCCAGGACTCATATTCGCTATAGTGCCCATCATTACATTCTTGGGAATGATAATTGAGGTTGTTTCCTGTTGCCTTCCTCAATAGTGTTTTTAACGTGACACCATCACTTAATGGCCACCCAACTGGGGTCAGACGCCTTTGCAGCCACCTCACTGAGGAACAGACGTTGCGTGGACTACCTTTCGTCTGGCTCCCAACCTTCGACCTATCTGGCATGGGTGACCCTACCAGGAGCAATTATTATTACTCCTGCCACCACAGCTCTAGGGGTCATCGGAATGCACAAGCCCTTCCACCACATCCAGGTTGTTGTCCATGAGAGGGGATATATATATAAAGACAGTCGTGTTAGCCAATGACCTAGATGCAATTCAAAATTGGTGCGATACATGGCAATTGGAATTGAATTTAAAAAAATGCGTAGTAATACATTTTTGGGAAAAGAGTAATTCCCTCCCTTATAGTTACAAAGTGAAACAAACCAATATCGCGAGGGTAGATTCCTTTAAATACTTGGGTGTGACAATTACTCACGATCCGTCCTGGGGAAAACATACGAGAAATATGCGGTTGTGCTAATAAAAAATTGGGATTTGTGAAAAGAGTGCTAGGTAAATGCGATGAAAAAGGGAAAGAACGATGTTTCCTTGCCTTGGTCAGGCCCCACCTAGAGTATGCTGCCAGTATATGGGATCCTCATAACATAAATTTGGTTTCGGAATTAGATCGAGTTCAGGGGAGGGGGGCTAGATTTGTCAAACATTGTTATGACCAACTCATCAGCGTATCCACTTTGCTAGACAATTTAGGTTGGGATTCTCTTACACAGCGGTGTTTCCAATATAGATTAAACTTATTAAAAACATTTAAAGATGGGCCCTTTTCCGATGACATCAAGGATATAATACGAACCCCAACGTATTACGGTCGAAGGGATCACGAATATAAGACTAGAGAGATAGACTGCAAGACTGACAGGTTTAAAATGTCATTTTTTCCAAGAATGATAAGGGACCAGAATGCTTGTAGCCGAAATTCCCCAGGACTTAGTTCATTGCAATAAGTATTAACGTACAGGTATCGTACAGGGACTTCGCGAGGATGTGTATACATGTGTGAATGTATGTATATATATATATATATGGATATATATATATATATATATATGGATATATATATATATATATATATATGGATATATATATATATATATATATATATATATATATATATATATATATATATATATATATATATATATATATATATATATATATATATATATATATATATATATGGATATATATATATTTTTTTTTTTCTTACAGGTTCCCCCACCTTTCCTCACCTAACCCCCAATCCCCTCAACCCTTACCCTTCCCTCATGGTGGTACACCCCCTGCCACACACCTTTTTGGTGGCTCGCAGGGTATTTGTAGATGTAGATGAAATGAAAAGCAATTACAATGCGCCTCTATTGACACTCATCATTTGTGAAAAGGGGAAGTGATTTTCGTTGACCTCATTAACAATATTTCAGGATCATGATAATTCTGAGTTGCATTTTCATAATATTTTAAGTGTCAGCGAAGTTAAATGTCAGCTTTCTAGTAAAAAGGAATTAGGTTTGTATCCTAAATAATAAGCGATATATTTTGATTCTTTTGAATTTATAAATAGAGTTCGCATTCCCAATTTCTTCATTCCCCAACAGAAGATGAACAATATTCATGATCCTAAATGATGCATATGTATTTTTTATAATAAACCTTGCACATAATTTATTTTTGTTTGGTATGGAATGCATAATTGTATTTAGATCAATTTATATGCAAAAGTTAGTTTCACTATATGAGTGTTTTGCCTCACGAGAAAGATAACTGAACAAATTATGCTCATATGACAAAGTTACACTTCATATGATATTTCAAATAAGAGTAATCAAAATAATGACAGCGTACTTATCATCCAAATATGGACTCTCAAGATTTATTTAGGCTTACTTATTCCACTGGCCAATCTTTTTTGTTTTCTCTTGACTTACATATGAATGAGATTTTCCTGAATTTGTAATTTCTACCAAAATATCAAAATAAAATGTATGCATTAATATTATGGTGCAATGCAAAAATAATGTAGTAAAAAAAACTCTTCTCTCTATTACATAAGAAGATGGGTCTTGATTGGGTGTGAGTGATTGCGACTAGTAAGGATAAAGGCTGCATAGCACATTCAAACTAGAGAGTGTGTGAATTTTCTCTTAGTATTTTTAATTTTATTACGTGCAACTGTCAGACCACTGGCGTAGAGGGAAACCTCTCGTAAGTCTTGATTGGGTGTGAGTGATTGCGACTAGTAAGGATCAAGGCTGCATAGCACATCCAAGCAAGAGAGTGTGTGAATTTTCTCTTAGTATTTATAATTTTATTACGTGTAACTGTCAGACCACTGCCGTGGAGGGAAACCTCTCATAAGTCTTGATTGGGTGTGAGTGAATGCGACTAGTAAGGATCAAGGCTGCATAGCACATCCAAGCAAGAGAGTGTGTGAATTTTCTCTTACTATTTTTAATTTTATTACGTGTAACTGTCAGACCACTGCCGTGGAGGGAAACCTCTCGTAAGTCTTGATTGGGTGTGAGTGATTGCGACTAGTAAGGATCAAGGCTGCATAGCACATCCAAGCAAGAGAGTGCGTGAATTTTTTCCTTCATTAGTAAGTACATTTTTAATTTTTAAAAATTTATTTTGGGCGACTGTCAGACCGCTGGCGTAGAGAGAAATCTCTCGTAAGTCCTGACTGAATGTGAGTGATTGAGACTAGCAAGGATCAATTCTGCAAAGTACATCCAAGCTAGAGAGTGCATGATTAATTTTCATTTATTAGAACAACTTGTTATTTAATCATTAGACACGCGGTTGTTTTGACCGTTTGCGGTATCTAGTTAATTAATTTAGTTTTAGTATCCTTTATTATAATTATTCCGCTAACTTATAACCTTTCTAACTCCCCTTTCTATCCATTGCCCTTTTATAAGAGTATGGCTGGGGTCAACTCTTCCCATTAAACAAAAGGAGAGTATGCAGTTTTATTGATAATGGCCAGATATAATTGGATTTATTTTTCACATCTGCCTCCAGTTTACCTGAGAAATACAAACCACATGGCTAGTTTACACTTGGTAACTTGAGACATTTTTTAGTTATTATTAGTCTTTTTTCCTTCCACCTAACTTCCACCATTTGTCATGGTCCAGGGTCAAACAGCCATGCCTGTTCAAGTGCTGACATGTTACAACCTTAGACCATGAGGTTTATTAGTTGAACCATACCTGCAGGGTCAACCACTTCTTTGTAATTTTGTCCAGACTCAAAATTTGAGAGGGGAGTGTTGCAGGCCGTGGAGTACGGCATCACTTTGACCCCTCGGTACACAAGGCCTTTGTTGAACAACTCCTTGAACACCCACCACACACTTTCCATGAACCAAGGATACAGAGTCTTGTAATCATTTTTGAAATCTGAAATAATAATTTTGAATATCACTTAATCAGAACTGAAAAGGCACAGAAAGAACCACTAGACCACAAAACTACTTATTGATGTTATTCAATTTCAAAACAAATTTTGCAAAAAAGTTACTATTCAAAATTTAAAAAACAGACAATACATCCAAATTGTATTTATATTCCTCTCAATTATTGACCTCATTACACAGACATAGCATTACATACACACATACATAGCGGACACAGAGCATAAGCCCAAAGTGGCAATCTCTGATATAAAAAGCTGCCTCAGGCGGCAAGGTATGCGACGACCTCAATAGTTCAATGACATCACATGTGCCTTTCCCATTCCTGACCCCAAACTGATCATCCCCTAAGTAATCATTTGCCCTACTCTCCATCTTTTTGTTAATTATCCTGAGAACCACTTTAGCTGCATGAGAAGTTAATCTTGTTGTTCTATAGTCCTCACATGATCTAGACTTCACCTTTTTCGGAATAAGAACTAACACTGATCTCACAGTCTTCCAGCCAGATTCCTTCCTCATAGATGCTATAACGTTTGACCTTCTAATGATGGCCTGATAACTGAAGCCTTCAAAAAGTACACTTCAGGCAAAATATCATGCAAGTACTTTGAGATGGAGCAGCTAGAGGTGTCTAAATGCACCTTCTCCACATTTAGTGCATCTGTTGGCCAAGACTTGAAAGAATCAGTGGGAAGTCGCCATTTTCAGCTGGAGCATGCCTGCATCAGTAGGTATTTTTTCTGAAGGCTCGTATGGCCTCCTCAAGGGTTACACAAAAATAGGCAGCCATTTACAACCATGTAAGTTAACATTCAATGCTTTAGGAACAAAATAAACCTGCTGGAAGTGGCTATCAATGGGTGCAAACCACCTTTTAAGTCAAAAACTGCATGGAAAATTATTAATGATTCCATAGGTAAAAAAATCTACTCCACTCTCCATAAGCTTCGCAACTCTGAAATTAACACCCCCATAAGCTACTTATCTCTGCTTAATACATTTAACAGGCACTCTGCATATCTGCTCCTGGCCCAACTGACTCTCAAGCTAATGTACATTTTGCAAATGGACCCTCATCAATGTTTGCCAAACCCTGTTCTGAAATCAAACTAATGTTTCCAAACTCGGAAACAAATACAGGGCTGGCCTTGAAGAACTTCCTGGTGAAACTGTTTGTAATTGTTGTGAAGCTATGAAAGCACCACTCTTATTTTTGATTAATGAATCTTTAATGCAAGGGTTTTCCCATCTCAATTAAAATAATCAAAAGTAGTGCCCACATACAAAAACAGTGGCTGTGTTAATTATCCACAAAACTACAGAATAACAGTCATTAAAAATACATTTGCTAAAATTTTTGAAAAGGCTATGACTGTGCAAGTAGTGTCTAGTTTTGAAAAAAATTAACTTTCCGAATCTCAGCACGGAGGTTTTTTAAAAATAAAACCTCTATGCTTTTCCACATCAACTTTTTATTCTCACGACCCAGGTTTCGTTATAGCATAACATCATCAGGTAAAAATACAAGCCAAGCACAGTATATATACATATCTCTAGGCAGAGGGGAAGAGGGGGCAGGAAAGAAAGGATTGGTTGAGCTAGGAAGAGGGGGGCTAAAAGTCTATGGTTTGAGGCAGAGAAGGAGGATTAATAATATTGACAAATTAGCAATAATTAGATAAGATAAAAACCAATTAATATAATTAGCAGGCTGGAAGGAGAGGGTCAATAAAATGTTGCAAAAAGCCCACCTGACATCGGATTAGTTGGCAGAGGATTTGGGGAATGAAAAACGTCAATATGAAGATTTTCCACCAAGTTACGCCAGAAACTGTTTTATTTCTCAGCATGGAATTAGATCTGAAAGATGCTTTCTGCACATCTGGCAATTGACAGCTAGCTTAACTAATTAGATGCTGAACACAAAACTCTTGGGCTGTTTTTTGATTTATTTAAGGGTTTTGATCAAGTTAATCATGACAGACTCCTAATTAAACTAAATATAATAGGAATTAGAAAGCATTCCTCAAAATTGGATGAGGTCCTCCTCTTCTCCTTCCACCAAAGATGAAACTCAGAAGATAGTGCTGTGGGTAGAAGGGCTAAGATATTAATCCAAAGTATGCTATTTTTCCAAAGGCGTGCCTCAAGAGTCAACACTGGTGCCACTCCTTTTTCTGGTATATGTAAATGACCTACCTAACTGCTTAAAGGATTATGAAGGAATAGTAACAGTTTTGAACCCTAATGACACTTGTAATGTTATCACGAAACCCTCATCCAGACCTTGTAGAAAAATCAAGATCTGTTACACCTACAATGAACAAGTGGTGTACAGATAACTATCTAGACTTAGATGTAGTAAGTACCAAAGTAAAATGGTGTGATTTTTACACTATAAGAATGTCAATGCCGGTAATATATTAAAGACCCATCAATTGAGCAAGGGATGGAATGTAAATTTTTAGGCATTTCTTCTGTGAGCAAATATTTCTTGGGATACCCAAGAAAAGCTATACAGTGATAGCTCAGTTCTCCACTTCCTATTTATTAAAGATATCTGCATAAGACTGCAAGCAAAACAGTACTAATTTAATTTATGCTATGGGGAAATATATTCAAATATAACCTATTTTGGGGTCTAGGTGCCACTTCTCTAAGCATCTATAAAATGCAAAAAGAAAGCCATCAGAATAATCACTGGGAAACCTCATAATGTCCCATCAAGGCTTGTATTCCAGGAATTCAATTTACCACTATTTCCCTGAACATTTATTAAGATTTTAATTCTGCACATATGCAATAACAACCGCAAATATTCCCTTAACCCAGACCATCACCTGGACAACATCCATTGTGGAAACATTGGAACTATACCATGAATTAAACCACGGAAAGGGGGCGTCAGATTAAATAAACAATTTCCCGAAAGTATAAATGAAACTAAAGGAACTCCTGAAATCAAACATAAATTAAAAAGATATCTACAATTTCCCTCCCATGGACTACAACCTTGTCGTAGTGGAAGGGCTTGTGTGTTCCCATGACCCCTAGAACTGTGCTGGCGGGAGTAAATATAATTGCTCCTGGTAGGGTCACCCATGCCAGATAGGTCGAAGGTTAGGAGCCAGACGAAAGGTAGTCCACGCAGCGTCTGTTCATCAGTGAGGCGGGTGCAAAGGCGTCTGACCCCAGTGGGGTGGCCATTAAGTGATGGTGTCACGTTAAAAACACTATTGAGGAAGGCAACGGGAAACCACCACAATTATCATTCCCAAGAAAATAATGATGGACGCAAAACCGAATTGAGTCCTGGCAACTGCGGGACTCGGCCCGAGGGGCCGTGTGCCGTGCCCGGCAGCGGGAGAGGCAAGGCTTCCGCGGTCGTCATACCACAAAACCCTTGCAGGAAAGAAATAACAGCAGCAGGACAGAAGACGCAGAAGAAGGCAAAAGTAGTTAAAATAGGAACATGGAACGTCAGGACAATGTTGAGGACAGGAAAATTAGAAAATATTAAGCAAGAGATGGAAAGAGGTAATATAGATGTTTTAGGTCTATGCGAGGTGAGATGGAAAGATAGCGGGGATTACTGGAGTGACAATTATAGAGTGATATACAGCGGCGGGGACGAGAGCCAACGAGGGGTTGCCATAATATTAAATAAAGGGGTAGGAAGAAGCGTAGTCAACATAGAGCAAGGGACAGATAGAATTTTACTCGTAGAGATAAAAGCAGAGCCGACGAACTTGGTCATTGTTCAGGTATACATGCCACCGAGCAACCACAAGAAGGAAGAAGTCCATAGGATGTACGATGAGTTAGAGGATATAATCGCACGTGTTCTTGCAGGGAAACATTTGATAGTGATGGGGGATTGGAATGCGATGGTAGGCAAAGGAAGAGATGGTGGTGAGGTGGGGGGCTATTGGTTAGGCACAAGGAATGAACGCGGGCAGAAAGCAATTGAATTCTGCAGGAGACAGGGGTTAGTCATCACCAACACATGGTTTAGACACCACAAAAGGTGTAGCTATACATTGAAAATGCGAGGTGACTCAGAAAGGTATCAGTTAGATAATATTATAGTTAGGCACAGGTTTAGGAACAGTGTGACAAATTCGCAGTTTCCCAGGAGCGGATGCTGACTCTGAACACAATTTAGTTGTTATGAAATGTAACGTCCATTTCAAGAAGATAAGGTAAGGGCGGTGGGTTAGGAAATGGAATGTAGAAGCATTAAATGGATTAAACAGGAAGGAGTATCAGCAGGCTGTAGAGAAAATGATGGATGACGGTAAAGAACTGAGTACTATCGAAGAAAAATGGGAATGTATCAAGCAAGGGATATCGGAAGTCGCAAAAGACACTATAGGAACCATTAACGGGAAAAGGATAAGGAAACCATGGGTAACAGATGAGATGATTGCAAAGATGGATGAGAGAAGAAGATGGAAAAACGTAAACACAGTGTTAGGCAAAATGAAGTACAAGGAGTTAAACAATAAATTGAGAAGGGCCACAAATAAAGCAAAAGAAGAAAGGTGGAAAACGCAATGCAAGGATATGGAAAGTTGGAAGATCGTGATGCCATTGCAGTAATGAGATCACTAGTCGAGAGGAATATAGAATACAATCAGGACTTTTTGCCTGTTTTGTAGATTTTGAAAAAGCGTTTGATAGAGTGAATTGGGAAAAATTAATGCGTGTATTACAGATGGAATGGATTGGAGGGACAGGAGACTGATCCGCAACCTGTACATGTCTCAGACTGCTCAGGTGTGAGTGGGGAACGGAGAGTCCGGATGGGCAGTGTTAAGAAGAGGTGTAAGTCAGGGTTGCCCACTGTCACCGGTGCTGTTCAACGTATATGTGGAGGAAATGATTAAAGAGGCACGGGAAGAACTGGAGATAGGAATGAAAGCCGGAGGGGAATTCGTAAAATCAGTTAGGTTTGCTGATGACCAAGCATTAATTGCTTAGTCAGCCAAGGGGTTGCAAGCATTGCTGAGTGAATTGGAGGTTCAGTGCCATAGATATGGTATGAGAATCAATATTAATGAAACAAAGGTTATGCGATTTTCCAGAAAGAAAACGGTTAAGCTATATATTAAAATAGGCGGGGAAAAAATAGAGCAGGCAGAACAGTTTACATATCTTGGAAGTGTTTTGGACCAATACGGTCAAAGTGGTAGGGACATAAGGAGAAGAATCGCGCTAGCCAAGGAGGCTTTTTCAAGGAGGATGGAGTTGATGACGGGGACGTTGAGTAGGGATGTTAAGACAAGACTTGTAAAAACTCAGATATGGAGCATAGCTATGTACGGCTCGGAAACGTGGGTCACTGAAGCAGGAGGATAGACGTAGATTGGAGGCTTTTGAAATTTGGGTGCGGAGAAGAATGGAGAAGGTGAAATGGACCGAAAGGAAAACAAATGAGGAAGTACTGGAGATGATGTGTGAGGAGAGGGGTTTGTTGAGAGAAATCCTATGGAGGCAGGAAAAATGGATGAAAGGCCTATTGAGCGGTAGTGGAATGTTGAAGAAGGTAATAGAGGGGAGAATGTTGGGCAAACGAGGAAAGGGCAGGAACAGGATACGGATGTTGGACGGGATGAAGGGAGGAAAGAGGTACACAGAGATGAAGAGGGACCTGATATAGATCAGGTTGCTGGATTGGATTTTGTTTGCTTGGAGTTACAAATGTTTATTTGATAGTTGTGTCCATCCAAAAACCTACCTTAACCGGTAGATTACATAATAATAATAAAATAATAATCTACAATCTAACATGCTCTACTTGAATGATGAATATTTCAACAATATTCCCAATCATTTAGTCCCTACTTTAAGTTTATAGCACTGTTCTTAGTCTAGTTTATAATAATGCTCCTTGATTTTTGATTGATATTTGTGTGTGTGTGTTGATGCTACATTTAACGTAATTGTTGGTACCATACTTTATACCTCAATTGAGCCTGTATGTATTTTACTCCTCTTTGACATGTCTTATATTATCTACGTACACCATCCACCTGGTATTTTTGTAACATGATCATTGGGCAAATAAAATGTATTATTATTCAACTTTCAAAGTAGCACATCAATTTAACCCATCTGCAAACTTTCCATATCCTCGCACAGGGTCTTCCACAACACTTCTATTAACCTATTTGTTTCACAGGTCATTTAATAAAAATTTGTTATTTAACTCTGTGCACTTCCTTCTAACTAACTCTTGAGTTTATATTCTACCATTTCCTTCTTTCGTCTAACTTCCTAATCATCTAGTCCTTATTCCATGGTTTTCTTGTCCTTTTCCTAGTTTCTTTTGTGGCTTTCAATATAACTTTTTGATATGTCTCTATTTTTCCTCTTTAGTTCCCAGCTCACTTTCTTCACTGATGATTTTCTCCTAAGCCTGCTGATTATCCTTACATGTCGATCCAATTAGTGCTTATACATTTCTTTTTTTAAACTATCTTCCGTTTTATCTTTTAGAATTGGATGCCATACTTCATTATTACTCAATTGTGATCCGAGAACAAATCCATTGCCGGGAAACCATGCAAATTGATCACGCTGTTCCTAAGGGAAATGTGAAATCACTAAACACTCCCTGAATCAACCACTGAAAACCACTGGGGGTGGGGTTAAGGGTTGGGGGAGTTTATGCAACTAAGTGTTTTATTCTTTGGCCAAGAAATGACACTTGGAATCTGTTTCACTCACTACCAGAGAAATCACTCAACAAATTGCAGGAATTCTTCCCCATTGGCACTTATTTTTAAATCAATCATGCACACATAAGCAAAATATCATAAAGGAATACAAGAGAGCTCTAAATGGACTCACCAATCCACCTCCCTAGTCTTCCTACAACTATTTCCCATTCATCAGAATATCTCATCACAATCTTGCGACATTCATCATTGTACTTTTTTATACCCATTTTGGCCACATCATCTGGTCCTTTAATGCCTAAAACTTTGTCAATTTCATACTCCTGTAAAAAGAGAATTTTAATGTTACTATACATGCCATAACCAAATTACAGACATGCCAACTTTCAAAAATGAAAAATCGGGAGATTTTTAGAAGTGTATCACGAAGTAATCACTTTATTTTTGTAGGTAGCTAGGCTATGTTTATGTTGTTGGCTACATAGCCTACTCATAACGTTGCAATACTTCTTTGTTAAAATTGTTAATTGTTTAGCACACTAGATGGAGATAAGTCCTTACGGGAGATCGGGAGTAAGAAGGAAAAATCGGGAGTCTCCCGCTTAAATCGGGAGAGTTGGCATGTCTGAAATTATCATCAAATTGACTATTCCTTGATGAAATGCAGCAAGGAGGAATCTGTATGTATGTATACATTACACACACACATATATACCCATATGCACATATACATATGGTCGGATCTCAGACTAGACCAAAATGACACTCTGCATGGAAACGTAGATTAAGAAATCATTCAAGTGCCCTGTTTTAAGCCCCGTAGCTTAGCCATGATCAGAGATGATGTTTTCAATCCTGCCCACGCAGCTGGATTCAGGATTTTATTACAGAATCAAAGTTTAAATAATTACCAACTCATAGACTTCCATTTTTTATTACAATAATATGCATCCTTAAATACTCTTAAATAAAAATTATACTATTTATCATTACACAATAGGTGCATAATACTATTAGAATATTCTTTGATGTTCCAGAGAAAATACTGTGGGGGTCACTACATTTCAACCACTAATAATTAAACCTCCTTCATTTAAATATTTAAGTAAAAGAACTCTCCAGATATACACATTAAATTTACAGCAGTACCACCAATTAAGACTTGAAAAAAATTGAGAAATGCCAAGAGCACGACTACTTAAGACTCCTTTGTAGTAGTAGTAGATTTATTTATTTATTTATTATCGACTTAATTGGGCGAGGTTGAGACTTATAGTGCCTCCTTCCACCGGACCCTGACATTACATTGAAGGCAATTACATACAGCCAAGCCCTGGATGGAGGAAAATCCACCCAGGCGGGAATCAAACGCGCAACCACTCAGTTGGTAGGCGAGGATGGTAGATTAGGGGATGTCACCTACAGTTGAGGTCATTTGTGCCATTAGGGATGGACAGAAAAGAAGGAAGGGTGGAGAGAATCCCAGCATCAGAATTAGTCTACCCTTATCGAAAGGCACCAAGGGAGCCATAGTTTAACATGCCCTCCAACAGACGTCGTAGTTACTAAACGTGATCTTCACAAAGTACCTCAAGTAGGGATCAGGACATTACTGAAAAATAGCTCAAATCTGAATCCGTGCTTCTAATTTAAAGGGTCCTCATCTATCCTTACTTATTCTCACCAAAGTTGGCCTGAATATTCTTTGATCCTCAAGAAAAACGATTAAGGGGTCCCCTAACAGCCCAACCTCTAACAAATACTGGAAACTCAGAGTTAACATACGAGTCTTACGTAATACTGGCAGGGAAATTAATATTTTCAAAATTAACAATTCAAGGCTAAGCCTATATATTGCCACCAAGAGTGTTTTCAGTAAGTCTTTAAGAAGAATTATTATTTAATTTTTATTCAAGAAAAAATACAAAACTGCAAAGATATGAAAGATAAACCTTCTAAAAGGATCAGGCCAGGAAAGTATTTGCTATTAAAAGACAGAAAGGCCATTTGAAATGTTTAAAATTCCTCGTTTTTTTAGGTGTTTTCCATTCCTTCCGATGTGATCAATTTTGCAAAATATGAAACAGTTGTGAACAATAAAGATGCGCAAGTTTAGTACCAAGACTCAACAAATATACTATTATTACTACTTGTGAGTTTGACTGTCATTCCCTGTTACATTTGAATTGTATTCACTAAACAAAATTATCAAGTACTTACTCTAAGCAATTCTTGGGAAATAGTTAACCATTGAAATAAGTGTATAGAGCTTGAGGCACAATGTAACCACAATTTCAATTGAATGTATGAGATGCTAAAACAGCAACTTTAAACAGTATCATTCGCTACTGTGCATTAAAATGCACTAATTTCAGAGTGTTAAAATCACTCACCTTAACCATGATTAAAACTAGTATTTCATCAAAACATTATGTTCCTTTAAACCCCTTTTTAAAAACTTTTAAACAGATTCCAAACAAAAACAGTATTTTTTGTTGCAATTTGAAAAACTTTGTAATTAGAATATTAATCGATACAACTAAAAAAATATAATATTCAGTTTAGATTAGCTAGCTAATTAATATGAGGGTTGCAATTTATATTTCAGCCTAATAATGAAAAGACCCCTCCCATGGACTACAACCTTGTCGTGGTGGAAGGGCTTGTGTGTTCCGATGACCCCTAGAGCTGTGCTGGCGGGAATAATAATAATTACTCCTGGAAGGGTCACCCATGCCAGATAGGTCGAAGGTTAGGAGCCAGACGAAAGGTAGTCCACGCAGCGTCTGTTCCTCAGTGAGGCGGCTGCAATGGCGTCTGACCCCAGTGGGGCGGCCATTAAGTGATGGTGTCACGTTAAAAACACTATTGAGGAAGGCAACGGGAAACCACCTCAATTATGATTCCCAAGAATATAATGATGGGCACTATAGATAATATGAGTCCTGGCAACTACGGGACTCGGCCCAAGAGGCCGTGTGTCGTGCCCGGCAGCGGGAGAGGCAAGGCTTCCGCGGTCGTCATCCCACGAAACCCTTGCAGGGAAGAAATAACTTCAGCAGGACAGAAGACTCAGAAGAAGGCGAAAGTAGTTAGAATAGGAACCTGGAACGTCAGGACAATGATGAGGAGAGGCAAATTAGAAAATATTAAGCGAGAGATGGAAAGAGGTAACATAGATGTTTTAGGCCTCTACGAGGTGAGATGGAAGGATAGCGGGGATTACTGGAGTGACAATTATAGAGAAATATACAGCGGCGGGGACGAGAGCCAACGAGGGGTGGCCGTAATTTTAAATAAAGGGGTAGGAAGAAGCATAGTCAACATAGAGCAAGCGACAGATAGAATTTTACTCGTAGAGATTAAAGCAGAGCCGACGAACTTGGTCATTATTCAGGTATACATGCCACCGAGCAACCACCAGGAGGAAGAAGTCGATTGGATGTATGATGAGTTAGAGGATATAGTCGCGAGTGTTCCTGCAGGGAAACATTTGATAGTGATGGGGGATTGGAATGCGACGGTAGGCGAAGGAAGAGATGGTGGTGTAGTGGGGGACTATGGGTTAGGCACGAGGAATGAACGCGGGGAGAAAGCAATTGAATTCTGCAGGAGACAGGGGTTAGTCATCACTAACACATGGTTTAGACACCACAAAAGGCGTAGGTATACATGGAAAATGCCAGGTGACTCAGAAAGGTATCAGTTAGATTATATTATGGTTAGGCACAGGTTTAGGATCAGTGTGATAAATTCGCACAGTTTCCCAGGAGCGGATGCGGACTCTGACCACAATTTAGTTGTTATGAAATGTAACGTTCGTTTCAAGAAGATAAGGCAAAGGCGGCGGGTTAAAAAATGGAATTTAGAAGCAGTAAATGAATTAACGAGGAAGGAGTATCAGGAGGCTGTAGATAAAATGATGGATGACGGTAAAGAACTGAGTACTATCGAAGAAAAATGGGAATGTATCAAGAAAGGGATATTGGAAGCCGCTAAAGACACTATAGGAACCGTTAACGGGAAAAAGATAAGGAAACCATGGGTAACGGATGAGATGATTGCAAAGATGGATGAGAGAAGAAGATGGAAAAATGTAAACACAGAGTTAGGCAAAATGAAGTACAAAGAGTTAAACAATAAATTGAAAAGGGCCACAAATAAAGCAAAAGAAGAATGGTGGAAAACGCAATGCGAGGATATGGAAAGTTTACAAAAGAAGGGTGAAATTGGTGCGCTACACAGCAAGGTTAAGTTATTATCGGGAAGTAAGAAGGCAAGATCTGTGCTAACAGTTAAAGATAAGTGGGCTAAGATAATAGTTGAACCTGGAAAAATCCAAGAGAGATGGCAGGAATATATAGAAACACTGTATGGTAAATAACTTAGGCCGACAAGGTTAGACATAGAAAAGGAACATGACGTAGAAGAAGATAGCTTAGGTCCAGGCATACTCGACGATGAAATAGAAAGGGCATTAAAGGAGATGAAAGCAAATAAGGCAGTGGGGGTGGACAATATTCCTGTAGAAATGTTGAAATGGTCAGGGAAAGGTGGGAAGAAGGCCATATATGGACTGATTCGTAGTATCTATGAGGAAGGAATCTGGCCGGAAGATTTTGTGAGATCGGTGTTAGTTCCTATTCCAAAAAAGGCAAAGGCTTCGTCATGTGAGGACTACAGAACAATAAGTTTGATATCCCACGCAGCTAAAGTTATTCTCAGGATCATCAACAAAAGGATAGAGTGTAAGGCAAATGATTACTTAGGGGATGATCAGTTTGGGTTCAGGAAAGGAAGAGGTACGCGTGATGCCATTGCAGTAATGAGATCACTAGTCGAGAGGAATATAGAATACAATCAGGACTTTTTGCCTGTTTTGTAGATTTCGAAAAGGCGTTTGATAGAGTGAATTGGGAAAAATTAATGCGTTTATTGCAGAAAATAGGAATGGATTGGAGGGACAGGAGACTGATCCGCAACCTGTACATGTCTCAGACTGCTCAGGTGCGAATGGGGAACGGAGAGTCCGGATGGGCAGTGTTAGGAAGAGGTGTAAGGCAGGGATGCCCATTGCCACCAGTACTGTTCAACGTATATGTAGAGGAAATGATTAAAGAGGCATGGGAAGAACTGGAGGTAGGAATGAAAGTCGGAGGGGAATTCGTAAAATCGGTTAGGTTTGCTGATGACCAAGCATTAGTTGCTCAGTCAGCCAAGGGGTTGCAAGCATTGTTGAGTGAATTGGAGGTTCAGTGCGATAAATATGGGATGAGAATCAATATTAATAAAACAAAGGTTATGCGATTTTCCAGAAAGAAAAAGGCTAAGCTAAATATTAAAATAGGCGGGGAAAAAATAGAGCAGGTAGTACAGTTTACATATCTCGGAAGTGTTTTGGACCAACATGGTCAAAGTGGTAGGGACGTAAGGAGAAGAATTGTGCTAGGCAAGGAGGCTTTCTCAAGGAGGAGGGAGTTGATGACGGGGACGTTGAGTAGGGATGTTTAGACAAGACTCGTAAAAACTCTGATATGGAGCGTAGCTATGTACGGCGCGGAAACGTGGTCGCTGAAGCAGGAGGATAGACGTAGATTGGAGGCTTTTGAAATTTGGGTGTGGAGAAGAATGGAGAAGGTGAAATGGACCGAAAGGAAAACAAATGAGGAAGTACTAGAAATGGTGGGGGAGGAGAGGGGTTTGTTGAGAGAAATCCTATGGAGGCAGGAAAAATGGATGAAAGGCGTATTGATCGGTAGTGGAATGTTGAAGAGGGTAATAGACGGGAGAATGTTGGGCAAGCGAGGTAAGGGTAGGAACAGGATAGGGATGTTGGATGGGATGAAGGGAGGAAAGAAGTACACAGAGTTGAAGAGGGACCTGATATAGATTAGTTTGCTAGGTGGGGAGTCACAAAATGTTTATTTGATAGTTGTGTCCATCCAAAAACCTACCTTAACCGGTAGATTACCTAATAATAATAATGAAAAGACGTCACGAATATAACATTAGAGAGATAGACTACATGGCTGACAGGTTTAAAATGACATTTCTTTCCAAGAATGATAAGAGACAGAAATGCTTGTAGTTGAAATCCCCCAAGAGTCAGTTCAACACAAGTATTAACCTTCAAGGTAGGGACTGTGCATGGTTAAATATACGTGGGCAGTCCGATAAGTACTTAGCCTACAAAAGAAAAAATGAAAATTTTGGAAAAGTGGCGATTTATTTCTCAACATAGTCTCTTTTTAGCTCGATACACTTAACCCAGCGATGCTCCAACTTCTTTAACCCGTCTGAAAAATACGTTTTCTGGAGGTCAGCAAAATAGGCCTCTGTGGCGGCGATAACCTCCTCATTTGACTCAAATTTCTGCCCAGCGAGTGCCTTTTTCAAGTTTGGAAACAAAAAGAAGTCGCACGGGGCCAAATCTGGAGAATACGGTGCGTGGGGCAGCAATTCGTAGCCCAATTCGACCAATTAGGCCGTGGCGAAGGTGGAGGTTTGAGCCAGTGCATTGTCATGGTGGAAGAGCACTTTTTTCTTCGCCAAATGGGGCCGTTTTTTCTGCAATTCGGCGTTGAATCGGCCCAATAATGCGACATAGTAGAGCCCTGTGATCGTTTTGCCCTTCTCAAGGTAGTCGATGAAGATCACACCTTGCGAATCGCAGAAAACGGTGGCCATCACCTTTCCGGCCGATTGGACAGTCTTCGCCTTCTTCGGAGCACGTTCGCCGGGTGAAGTCCACTGTTTAGACTATTCCTTGGTCTCTGGTGTGTACCAGTGGATCCATGCTTCGTCGACGGTCACGAAACGACGCAGAAACTCCTTCGGATTGCGCTTAAACAGCGTCAAACACTGCTTTGAAGTGGTCTCACGGTTGCACTTGTTGTCCGGGGTGAGCAAACGCGGCACCCATTGCGCCGACAGCTTTCTCATGCCAAAAATTTCATGCAGGATATGACCCACACGGTCTTTTGAGATGCCTACTGTCTCAGCCATCTCGCGCACCTTCAATCGGCGGTCTGCCAAAACGAGATCGTGGACTTTGTTCACGTTATCCTCCGTGGTAGCCATTTTCGGGGCACCTGGCCGTAACTCATCAAAAACCAACGTGCGACCACGTTCAAACTCATTAAACCAATTTTTGACGGTCGCCATCGAAGGAGAAGAGTCACCGTACACAGCATCCAAGCGCTCTTTGATTTCGCTGCGCGATTTCCCTTCCAAAAACAAGAATCGAATCACCGATCGATATTGCTCTTTTTCCATTTTCCTAGAATCGGCGGACACACCTGCTTCCACACGTGGTCAAAACAAAACTACCAGTCCGATTCGGCTGAAATTTCAACAATAGCCGTCTATAACAATGTCCTACACGATAGTAAATTGTTCTTGCGATAGTGGCGCCATCGGGCTGTGAGTCTAAGTACTTATCGGACTGCCCACGTATATATTTTTTGTAGGTTCCTGTCACCTTCCCCCATCCATTTGAAAAACCCCAACCTCCTTATCCCTTAACATTTCCTCCTGGTGCTGCACCCTCTACCACACACCTTTTTGGTGGCTCGCAGGATATTGATGTAGGTGTAGATGTCAGTAATTTATTGCTGAAAATGGCTTTCAAAATTGAAAATTGTTTTCCAAAGTATTCTCCATGGTAATCAATACGCTTTTGCATACACTCGAACCATTTTTTGTAACATTTTCTCCATCCCAATTGATGTACCTCCAAAACAGTTTTTGAATGTATCAATGGCTTCTTCAGGTGGCGAAAAACATTGGCCATGAAATATTTCCTTGATAAACAGGAATAAAAGATCATTTGGTGCTAAATCAGGGCTGTACATAGGATTACCCATCAATTCCAGGTTTTGGCCAGTCAAATAGGTAGTTGTTTCAGCAGTTCTGTGAGATCCTGCATTGTCATGATGAAGAATGATCCTTTGTTACCACTTATTTTTCCGTATTTCACCAAGCACTTCTGGCAAACAAATGCTCGTATACCATTCAGAATTCATGGTTCTACGTTGCTATAATGGTACAGTTGTCACATTTCCAGTTATTCTGGAAAAACAGGTGGTCATTTGCTTTGATGTGCTTCGTGCATGAATCACTTTTGTTGGATTTGGCTCATCGGCACCATGTAGTGGATTACTCTTTTGTTTTGGACCCATACGCATAGATCCAAGATTTGTCACCTCTGTAGATGTTATATACAGCTTTTGATGCACTACAATTGTATATCTTGAGCGTTTCTTTGAACCAATTGACACAAGCTACTATTCGAGCTTTTGTCAAATTATGCGGGATCCAACGTGAAAAAATTTTTTTCACAGCTAAATGTGCATGCGATATCTTATGGATGATCATCATACTAACCAACAAGGATGCCTCAATCTCATGATAAGTCACAAAAATGACAATCTTCCTCTACTAGTTCTTGCACAGTATCAATTTTTTCTGGCACAACTGATTTTGGACGACTTTCATGACTTTCATCACTGAGTGAACAGCGGCCATGATGGAATTCATTATACCAGCATTTCACAGTAGCAAAGGATGTGGCTTCATCGTCAAAAGTGGAAGTAAGTTGATCGATGCACTCCTGTCTTGATATTCCAAGTCGAAAGCCACAACAATCATTGCACACAAGTGTTCATGAGTTAACTCCATTTTTTTTGTTGAGACAAAATTTTTGAGTCACTGTGAACAACACAAGTTAGGATCAAACGACAAAATATTCTGAAGAAAGTTAGCATTAAAAGGGTCAAATTTCAGATTGAAACATCAGATGGTGCCTAACACACTTGGTATGGTCACGGCTCAAGGTATAAATAGCAACCATTGTTGAAGCACACATAATTTCTGAAATAACAATAAAATAAACAGTCAGGTGTAAAACATCTTTTAAAATAAAGTTATTATTTAGTGAATTTTTGTTCGCACCACAGTCTCTTTCTTTGTGTAGCTAGAATACAAGGTGTGATCAAAACAAGACTGATTTTATAACTTGTTTATTTCGACGGATATAGCTTAATCGAACTTGACGCCCTCAAAGTATATGCCTTGGCTGATGACACACCTTTGCCAATGTTTATTTCAGCACTAGAACTCTGCTAGGTAAGCCGCCTTAGGGATCCTTTTCAGGTCCGCCATACTGTTAGTTTTAATATCCACAGTAGGTGCCATTTCAAGGTTGATTTTAACTTTGAAAACAAACAAAGTCTGATGGAAAGAGTAGTCTGGAGAGTAGTGTGACTGTGGGATCACAGAAGTACCGATTTTGGCAAAAAAATTTGGAATGATTCAGCAAACCTTTGTTAATGAAGTACAGTTGTTTTAAATTGGGCAGAACCTCGACAGATGAATATTTGCGGCCTTCCACTTCGACAGACCCCAACCATATCAAATTGATGCACAATTTGGTGCGCACAAATTGCCATTTAACTGTTAAGGAGAGAGGCGAGGAAATGAACATTAGTTTTGGATCCTGTCAGACAATTTTGACAGACATTTTGGGCATGACACGCGTCGCATCAAAATTCGTCCCGCACGTGCTGACTGATGAACAGAGGCAAAAACTTATGGACATTTGTCCATAAGTTTTTGTCCAAGTTCATTTTGAGCTGAGAAAAAGAATTGCAAAAATGTTAACCTTAAAGAGCATCAGAAATAAGGAATTATAAGCATTGAAATGGTGAATTAGCACTCCTTCAAGAAAAATTAATTGTTCCATTAAAATCAAGATGGTAAATGTTTAACTTTCTCCATGAAGACAATAAAGGAATTGACAGAAAGCCATGGCACACCAAACATTTTATGTGGGTAGGCCTACCAAACAGAGAGCCATTGAAAATACTAGACCTGCAAATGCTAGAGCTAATGACTGTGCATGAAACACCCAATTTTCCTTTTGAGGAGTTTGGCATTGACCTACTGGACTTTGCTGGGAAGATTTACACAGCTGTAGCATATTATTACTCAAATCGGATAGAACTAATCATGTTACATCTAAGACTTGTGGAAAACTTAAAGCCTATTTTTCCAACCCATGGTTAATCATAATAGATAGGAAGCTTTTAGTCCAAAAATTTTAAAGAGTTTGCTGGTGAATTGGATTTTGAACTTACAAATTCACTACTGCCCAAGCTAACAGTTGCAGGCTTAACTTTGTGGAATCCCTTCATGGTGAGGGTGAAAGAAAGAGAAAAGAAAACTTTGCAGACTTGATGCGGCGCATCATCATCAGGTGATGATGATGCGCCGCGTCGAAACCATGGTCGTGTTACATTAAAACTGTGTGGAAGTGCACAGTTTTCTTTTCTCTTTCTTTCACCCTCATCACTACTGCCCCTCAAGCCAATGCGTTAGAAAGGGCAATTCGGATATTTTTAAAATACCACTAACGTATAATGCAGACATAAGGATGTTCATGGAGTTTCATGGATAATATAAATATTCCTATTTCTAGAATGGGGCAAAACCAGTACAACTGATAAGAGTCGCAGGCTGAGAAAAATTGCGTAGCAGCAAGGATGACGAAACTTTGTTGAGCTTTTCATCAGAAGTTCATTGTACCTACCACTGGTAAACCATGACAATCCCAACCGAACCTCCTCTCAACGTGAAAGCCCCTTTGGTGTGCATATCGTGTCACAATATCTTTGATTGTCCCAGCCAAGAGGTGACCATAGTGTGGAAGTCCTGTGGCAAATGGAGGCCCATCATAAAAGGAATACCTGCGATGTAAATAAACACAAACGTATGATCAGCTCAAATCTTCGATTCCCAGGAAGACCCCTTATTTATACATTTTCGATTATGATTTATGGCTAATGAAAAACTGTGGACGGAAATAAAACAATATCATCATCAGAAGGCTGTTATATATGTATACATGAATAAAAGATTACGCAAAATCGAAAGCCACCTTGGTTTTCCTTTTGATTGTTTGAGGCACGAGTTGAAAACATCTATTTTTTTCCAAAATTTTAGAATTTTCTCTTCTTCTTCCGGGAAGTTAATGGTTTCAGCTACCTTCTGCATTTGTCCTGAAAGGAATGGTTATTGACAGGGCGTAATTCCAGAGTTCAATCTTCCCACTTTCCTACCCACAAATGTAGAAACTAGCATTACTCTAAAATTTGAAATTTACTTATATTTAAAATAAGGACGTTCCAAATGATAAGCAAACTGATTTTTCAATTGAAAAATTTCCCTAAATTTTTTAACTCCTCCAAAAATATTAGAAACACCGGCACGTGCCGAAGAGCACCTATCTACCACGAACACACATCCAATAATCGTAAAGCGAATCAGACTTAATCGTTAAAGGAACAAGTTACTGCGAATCCCAATAGAGGGCAAGAGTTTGCATAGAGTACAACGGTTTGCATACAGGTGCTGCCTCTAGCGCATGGTTATACACATTAGAGGTAAGCCGAATGATTCAATCTACTGACTCGAGTCAATTGGATCGCCTCACCTCAATGACTAGTTCACTTAAGTGATTCCTTTGAGTCAACTTGGAGCACTGCGAGTTGCATACCATACGTTCCTATCAATATTTTAATTTTAAAACTTTCTTAAGATAGAGTTTAGCTCTGCATCTAGATCTCAAATAAATTTAAATGAACCAGTGGCCGTGGTTTATAGAAGCTCCTGCCCCTCCAAGTAAGGGGTGGGAAGACTTAAGATAGTTCACATAATCGCTTTACTGGATCGTTTTTAAGTTTATGTGACTATTAATACACTGCATATATACCTACTCATGAACTGTGGTTGTATTTACAATTATGTCACTTACACAATGTAAGTTTAATACATTTAATAATTCATGACTGGGGGGGGGGGACAGGAAATGGATTTCAGTTGAAGGCGGAAAAGAAAAGGAAGCCAGCAAACACGAGGCGTATTCTTAAAGTAAGTACCGTTTGCTTATATTTAAATATTGGCCCTTCAGAACACAGTTTTGCTCCTGCAGCGCCATCTACTGATTCATTGAGAAGCTATAGCAACATTTGTTTTGCAATGAATACAAATTACCCAAAGCCGTACTCTTGGGGGCACTAGTTAGGGGACACGGGGGAGGGTGCAAAGAATAAGGATAACAAAACTGCACACACTCTCTCACTCCGGTATTTGCAGTGCAAATTGACCGTTGCAAGTCACAAACACACACGCACTCAGGGTTTACGGGGGAAAAAACCCCTCGCCAGGGACCACACACTCAGACAAGGCAAACAAAACCACACGCACTCCTTCACTCCGGTATTTGCAGTGCAAATTGACCGTTGCAAGTCACAAACACACACGCACTCAGGGTTTACGGGGGAAAAAACCCCTCGCCAGGGACCACACACTCAGACAAGGCAAACAAAACCACACGCACTCCTTCACTCCGGTATATGCAGTACAAATTGACCGTCGCAAGTCGCAAACACACACGCACTCAGGGTTTACGGGGGAAAAAACCCCTCGCCAGGGACCACGCACTCAGACAAGGCAAACAAAACCACACGCACAAGGAAAAATCCTTTCCGTATTCCTTGTCTGTGTGAAGGGTCCCTGCCGTTGGGTTAAATTCCCCGTAAACCCTGAGTGCGTGTGTGTTTGCGACTCACAAACGGTCAATTTGCTCTGTAAATACCGAAGTGAGAGAGTGCGTGCCGTTCCTTTACTTTTTCTATCTTTAAGTCTGTTTGAGTGAAGGGTCCCTGCCGTTGGGTTAAATTCCCCGTAAACCCTGAGTGCGTGTGTGTTTGCGACTTGCGACGGTCAATTTGTACTGCATATACCGGAGTGAAGGAGTGCGTGTGGTTTTGTTTGCCTTGTCTGAGTGCGTGGTCCCTGGCGAGGGGTTTTTTCCCCCGTAAACCCTGAGTGCGTGTGTGTTTGCGACTTGCGACGGTCAATTTGTACTGCATATACCGGAGTGAAGGAGTGCGTGTGGTTTTTTTTTGCCTTGTCTGAGTGTGTGGTCCCTGGCGAGGGGTTTTTTCCCCCGTAAACCCTGAGTGCGTGTGTGTTTGTGACTTGCAACGGTCAATTTGCACTGCAAATACCGGAGTGAGAGAGTGTGTGCAGTTTTGTTATCCTTATTCTTTGCACCCTCCCCCGTGTCCCCTAACTAGTGCCCCCAAGAGTACGGCTTTGGGTAATTTGTATTCATTGCATTCATTCGGCCGTAGTACGTTCCCTTTTGTTTTAGCATTTGTTTTGTTTCAAAAGTCGTTTGCTTGTCCGTGCATGCAAACAACAATGTCCGCGACAATCGTTGATCCCGCCAGCTGTGAAGTGCGTTCTGTCGTACGATTCTTGTATGCAAAAGGATTATCGGCTGCTGAAATTCATCGGGAATTATGCCTAGTTTATAAACCTACAGTTATGAGTGAAGGAAAGGTTAGACAATGGTGCTGTGATTTTAAAAATGGACGAACAAATGTCCATGACGAAGAGCGAAGTGGTAGGCCCAGAATTCTGACCGATGAAATTGTTTTGCAAGTGGAACAACAACTGTGATGTGATCGTTTGATTGACAATTAATGGCCTGGCTGAACAATTTCCTCAACTTGGACGCACTACAGTCTACAATATTGTTACGGAAAACCTCGGATACCACACATTGCGTGCAAGGTGGGTACCGAAAATGCTCACCGACCACCACAAAGAGCAAAGAATGTCCAGTGAACGAGAGTTTTTGGGTCGTTGGGAACTCTTTAAACCACCCACCGTACAGTCCTGACCTTACACCCAGCGACTACTTCCTCTTCTTGCACTTGAAACAGTGGTTCGGTGGACAACGTTTCGAAACCGAAGAGGAACTCAAGAATGGCGCTGTTGATTGGTTCAACCCTCAGGCGGCGAGTTTCTATGCAGAGGGGTTAAAGAAGCTGGTGCAGCGGTACGAAAAATGCTTAGAAGTGAACGGCGATTATGTAGATAAGTGAAGTAGGTATGTAGCTAACTAAAAGTGCCAATAAAATGTGTTTCATATGAGTATATTTTTTCCTGTGACCAACCGGGCCTTACTTTATGAACACGCCTCGTAAATGGTCCAATGCAGGACCGGAAATCAGTCAAAAAGACCAAACACTATGGCCTGATCTGATAAACTTCACTCTCATTTCATATTCATACTCCACCGTCCTCGTACGGTCTGTAATCGGTGACGTGCTAGACGTAGCAATCCCTGGTCCACCGGATGACATAGGAGACAATGAGATCCCGCATAACGTTGCAATACCGACACGATATTTTCACGGAGCATTGTTTGGACGTGCGTGCTGAGACGCCGTGGATATCTATAAGGTGCCGCAGCGAGTTGCGTCTCATCAACGTCCAGTCGGTGGTCCGAAATGTGGCACAGCATCCCTCCTCAGTGCAGATGATCCAGTCTGCCACGGAAAAAAGCACGATCGAATCGTTGTTTATAATCTTGCCGCCGCAGATGTGGGGGCGGGTGCGGTATGTTTGATGTGTCGTCTGCCCGAGGACGGTGGAGGGGTGAAATTAGAACCGGGACGAAGGGGGAGGGGAGAAGGTTATGTCGGAGAGGGATGAAGGGTGCGTTTCGATGCGGGGCAGTTGGGGGCGGGTGACGAAGGGAGAGCACACGGAGCTTCTCCCCTCCAATGTGCGAGCGGAGGTTGGGGGGTCGGGGGTTGCCGCTCCCGATGTCATTGGAGCGGGCCCCGCCCCCAGTTTTCGAGCGGGGGCATGGGGGAGTGATTAGTGCATCTTTGGGGGTTCAAACAGGGGCCCTCCGCCGTCATCCAGACAGCGAATAAATAAAATTGCATTGACGGAGGCCGACACATAATCGGACCTTTGAATTATCTTTTTCCGGTGACAGAATATTATCGCAATTCCATTGGCCACGCTTCATTTGAAGAATAATTTTAATCATTTTTCGGAAAGATAATTGCAAGTCAATTATTATGTGCAATGCAGTAAAGTAATGAACCAGAAACTTAAGGTGTCAAAATCACAATATATAACTGCTATTTTAAACTTCTTTAACAATAATTTCTTCATTGATTGATCATATGCCACGTCCTATTCCTTTTAAATTAAAAGAGCTAATACATATAAACTTCACACATCCTCTTTTATGAGGCCTACGAATTATCAACACAATTTCAACACTTTCCACCTGTTATTAGGCCCTAATCAGCAGCTCCAGTTACTGTAATCAATTAGCTCTGCAACCATGGGAGTGCATGAAATAGTGGGAATGGATAACATTTTTCTAATTCATAAAACTACTGGAGTACTATAATAGGTGAATCTCATATAGTGCCCATTCGAAATTCAGAGGAATTAGGAAATGTGGTCAGGATATAATTACTCACAATAATAATTTCCAATATCTTAATAGGGTGCAGATGACCACAACTCTGACTGTCAAGTAATTTAAATTCTGAATTTTGGACTGGTCCACTCACTATGAAGGTCTTTTGTACGTTCGTTTTTATGGGAATTGTTTGACACGCCCCTTAAGAACAGCCTAGTCATATTATTGGTTTCAGTTTGCCCTAAGAGAGGCTGCCATGATATATGGTAAGACATGTTCATTTTACCCAAAACCCCATTGTTTACTCATTTGCATTTCCCAAACTATGTTTGGTCTTTTTAGTATAAGAGAAATGTGCACTTTGGTGCACATAATTTATGCAAATTACACAATATAATTGGCTAATTACCAACCTCACCCATCTGGCACCCCTTCAAGGACTCCCAGCCAAGCCACTTTCTTGTAGCGACTCTGGAGGAAGGCTAATTGTGCATATTCACCTCCCCCTGACCACCCGCAGCCTCCAGTTACACGTGCATCTCATTTGAATGTAAAAAAAAGCAATCACCTCAATAGACATTAGTGTTAAAGAAAAACCAATAGCACCATTTGAAAGAGAAAAAAATTGACTCAAAAAAATGTCACCTTCACATTTTTCATACATATGATAGTTTTGGAGATAAAGAACATCTAAATAGTAATCTGAAATCCAAAAATTAATCTGAAAAATGTAACTTCGTTAATAGTCAGCTTACAATTACCATTCAAATTGGTGTCATATTAAGCTTAAATTAATTTGGCTAGGTCAAATGGACACCAAAAAAACCAGCAAATGGCTCCAATACAAACTGACGGTAAAATTTGCACGCATAGAGTTGGGTGAGGAGAAAATGAAAGTAATTGCCTCAAACAGGGGGGTGGGAGACTCCATGGCCAGAGCCGCTAAGAAGTTAGAACAAATACCCCACCAAGATATCTCCCAGCTGTATATAAGGCAGGATCTGCAATCATTTGATACTTAACTGCATAGACATCTCTACACACTGGCCCAACTTTTCAACGTGCAGGAAAGCAGTTTGGGTGAGAGATGTCCCATGTTAGCTCCCATATGTACTTTTCGGGCTTTTCTTAAAATACTTAAATATAAATCAGTCATAGAACCAAAAAAATTCATGGCTGGAGACACATAGCCCAGGCAGGGGTAAATGTTTTCAGTACATTGCACTGAAAATTTTCCCCTCGATAATTTTTAAATAGAACCAACCATTTTGGCTAGGTGGGCCAATTTCCAAAATAATTCGGGAACTTTGGCTTATTACTCTGTTTTTTAAAGAGATGAAAATATGGTTTAAATTTGAAAGTTGATCAACAAGTGACTAGTCATCCATTTCGTATGGAATTATCCACCACATTCTAAGGATGAGGTGAGACGTGAGGACTTTAAAAGATTTTGTCAAAAATGTATACCTCAATCAGGAATAGGGATATAAAATTGCTGAATTGTATACATTAAAATAAACATAGTAGAGAGAAAACACAAAGCTTGGATAAACCATCAAGCCCAGAAATTAGAAGAATCAAATTTAGAATTAACGAAATAAAGGAAATCAACTCATACAGTCATCAGACAAAACAAACGTAAACATCTTAAAAACACCCTGGAAAGGATAGAGGAGAATTTCAAGAAGAAGCAATCACGTGATTATCACAAAACTTTTGGAAGATATCTTAAAAAATATGAACCCCCAACATTAATGCTAAAAGATAAATCAGGAAAGTTAGCACACAGAAATCAAGAAAATGCAGAGATCCTTGCAGAAGCATTCAACAAACTTTTAAATTGTGATTTTCCACTAGAAACATTTCAAGTAAACATGGACACACCCATTTTAACCACTTCAGATCCTCCAACCATCAGCGAAGTAGAACTTGCAATTAAGGATTTTAAAAAATCACAAGGCATGCGGGGAAGATCTAGTCTTTGCAGAAATCTGGAAAAATGTAGGAAAACCTGCAATCATAATCTTTGCCAACATTTAGTCAAAATATGGATCACAGCAAATCCCAGGACACTGGACCACAGGAATAATTCACCCATTATTTAAAAAAGGAGATAAAACCAACCCGGATAGCTATGGAGGAATAATTATTCTCAACTGCAAACACAAACTGGGTGACAAAATACAAAATTTTCTCAAGCATAATTTATAGCAGGATTAAAAACATTCTGGAACCCCAACTTGGAGAGTACCAAGGAGGATTTTGACTTCATAGAAGCTGCTCAGACCAAATTCTCAGCTTGAAATTAATAATGGAATATCACAAGTACAGAAATAAACAGTTCTTTATCTCATTCATCGATTTCAAAAAAGCATACTATAGTATCCATAGACCGACACTTCTAAAAATCCTCAGATCTTACGGTCTTCATCCCAAATTAATAAAAATCATTGAACTAACATATTTCCACGGTAAGGTTCAGGGGAGAAATGTCAAAAACATTCACAATAAAAACTGACCTCAGACAAGGAGATGGATTATCCCCATTGCTTTTCAGTGTGGCCCTTGATTACATTATGAAGATTTGGCAAAAGGAAAACCCACCTAAAATCAAAATTGGAGCAAATCCTTCAATAAAAATAAATTGCTTAGGGTTTGCAGATGACTTAGCTCTTTTAGCTCTCAACATGGAAGAAGTTCTTGCCCAGATTGTTAATCTCCAAAACATTGCTCTAAAAATAGGACTACATATATCCTTTGAGAAAACTGAGATCATGCCTATGAAACCCTTATGTAAAGATAATGTCATCATAAATGATCAAAAAATTAACATAGTTCAAAAATGTAAATATCTTGGAGAAATCATTACACACAACTAAAATGAGAAAGCAACATGGATAAATGGAACCAACAAAATGGAAAAAGCCCAATTTCTAACCTGGTCAACATGCAATAAGAAATGCCAATCAATAGACACTAAAATCCAACACTATTAAACTGTGATTCTCCCAGAGGCCACTTATGTGAGTGAAACCCTGTTCTGAATTTAAAATGAAAGAAAAACTAATCAAATCCTGAAAACTGAAAGAAGAAACATCAGAACTTGCATAGATAAAAAATACCAGGTCAAAGGAGCCTGGAGAATCCTCCCCAATGAAACTGTTCATCAAGAAATTGACTGAGTCACCAGCACAATTAAGAAGAAAAGTATATCATATTTCTCTCACATCTTGCGACTCCCAGAAGAGAAGATTTCACGACAACTGGTTATGAGAAATCTTGGGAAGAAGACAGGAGGACAATGGATCTAAGAAATTCAGGAAGACCTCAAAGCAGTTGGACTCAAGACAGCAGAGGCAGATAACAAACATAAAATTAACTCCCTCCTTAGGTCTCACAATGTTCAGCAGAAATGTCACATAGAAAGGCTGTAGAGATTTCAGATGAATTGAGAAAATTAAGATCAGAGTGAATGAAAAGGTACTGGGTGGATTGTACAAAGCAAACAGTACAATCTCCAAAGGAAAAGTGAACATGGAATGACTCAAGTGGTCCAATGTGGCCAATAAAGTTAAAATAAAAACAAAATAAGCATTAACATTTAATCAATTTTTATTAATTTTTTTCCTATATGCAAACTAAATTTTTCGTCAAAATAATTACAGCTCATCACCTCCCCCACCAACATTACAAACATTCGGGGGAGGAAAATTTTCCTCTCCCTCCCCCGAAATACAATTGTCACCATCAATTGTCACTCTGTAAGGGGTGGTCAGTTTGCTGACTTTCTCCACCCAATAATGGACCCCTTCCTCCAGGTCCTCCTCCTTGAGGAGGCCTGCCAGAATAAATAAATACAATTTCAGTATAAATTCAATCAATTTCAGAGAGTAAAAATCATTCACCTTGAAATTGAAATTGTTGCATTATAATGCACACACAGCGGATGACTCCGTCAAAAGTTACAGTTGTGGCATCTCCCGCAGTTTCTTGAAATTTGTCTAAGGGTATGAACAGCCTACGTGTTTGAAATTTGCTTTAACCTCGTAGACTGTGGCGCCTCGCACACGACTATGAATGCCTGTGACATTGTACGGTATTTTGTCACAACATCTTGTTCCTTTAAAGCCCCCAAAATTTCAGAGTGTAAGAGGACGTCTCGGTAGCTTAACTGGCTAAAGCACTCGGCCGGATATCAAGGGATCCGGGTTCGAATCCCGGTCAAGGCCAATGATTTTTACTCTCTGAAATTGTTGCATCTCAATGAAACTTGATTGCAAGATAGAAAGGGCATTAAGTAAATTGAAATCAAATTAGACCATGGGAAGGGACAATATTCCTGATGAATTACTCAAAGGTTTAGAAGAATGAGGTAAGTTTTTATGGACTAACTTGTAGTGCATATGAGGATGGAATTTAGCCAGAAAATTTCATCACACTAGTGGCAGTACCCTTTACAAAGAGTCAAAGACAAACTTATGTAAGGACAACAGAACATTAAGTCCAAAATTTCATGATGTGGTTTTCAGGATCATCAATAAGAGGATACATAGCTGTAGGTATGATTATTTGGGAGATTATCACTTTGGGTTCAGCAAGGAGAGAGGTACACACAATGGTACAGCAGTAATGAGGTCACTGATAGAAAGGAACAAAGAATAAAATCATGATATTTATATTTGTTCATTTCATAGATTTTGAGTAAGCATTTAATAAAGAAAATTGGGTTGAATGAATGACTGAATTACAGGAGATAGGAGTAGAGTGTACAAAAGGGGATCTCATCTCAAAACTACATTTTATACTGCTTAGATGTGATGGTTAGATGGGAAGTATGGATGGGCAGTGAAAGGAAGAGCCACTAAATGGAGGTGCCCATAATCATATATACATGCTTTTGAACAAGATGTGGTTGCGGAGGAGGGAAAATAGATAGACAAAAAAACAAAGTGTAGCTATTGTGGGGGAGGAAAGGGGATTGATGGGAGAAATCAAAAGGGAGCAGGAGAAATTATGTGGAGTGTTAAAACCAGCAGTAGAATGTTGAAGGCCGTGATAGAGGGGAGAATGGAGAATGCTGGGCAAATGAGCAAGGGGCAGGAATAGGAAAGTTGGACGGGATGAAGGGAGTATATAATATTCAAAAGGGGATCATTATTAGATTGAAGACTGTTTTAACCATGAAGTACCAAATAATAGAATTTCACCTACTTAATGCCATAACTTTTTATCCATGTAATACAGACAATTTGGAGGTTTTTTGTTTTTACAGTCACACAAATGTGAGTGCTTGTTTCAAAGTATAAGAGTTTTAAATCTCCAGGGTCTCATTCCAATGTTCTCTTCATGCGAGTGGAAACAGCCCTGCAATAAGTATGCACCATTGCATCACCTAGCTCTTACATTGAAAAGCCAAAGCAGTTGATGCACTCACTAAATGCTTCAAAGTGAGCATGCCAAAATGGAATGGCAATGATGCCATTCCATTTCTGCATGCTTACTTTGTGTAAGAGTGCACATTAATATTCTTGAGGCAAGAATCTGCATGCATCCCAGAGCCTCCAGTGTCAACTTATTTGATTTACTGCATTTGATGGATTTTTAGGATGCTTATTTTGGGACAAACCCCTCAGAGATTTGAACAACCAGCAAGATTTCAAATGCATCCTTAAGTCGAGACATATTTCGATTACCTTCAAAGTATGGACTAGAATTGAGGAATCATACAATTGAACTCCCCCAACACTAGTTTCACCATTTGCTTAAATGTTGGCTTATAATCACAGAATATTGTGCCTATGACTACAATTATTTCATGACATTGTAAGTACGGACTCCTATGAAAATTTCCATTCACCTGTATTAAATTGCATACAATTTTATTCAATTAGTCCTATTTGTGTTATGAAAATTTAAAGTGAGTTCCTGAGGTAAGTGTGACGGCCACATTTAATGCAATGCTCAAATTCAATGCCACATTGCCAACTGTTCATTTCACAAAATTCTCTCTTGCCATTGGGTTTGTTCCATTGAATTTATCAAAACATACAACCTGCGAATTTCTGATTTTGTAAATGGTTTTATGTAGATAAAAATGACCTTAGAGTTGTATGTTGGATAATTTTTTATATCGACAAAGGTTTTCATAATTATATACCCTAGGATAAATGGCTATAATATCTGACATACCAAGGAAATTTGAAAAGTTATCAAAATGGAATATAAATAAATGACTTACCTCAGTGAAACTTTTTTTATTTTTCCATCTCGTCTCCCTGTACACTTATGCACTAGGTCCAGCGATGTTCCAAAGCCTTAATCCCATCTTGAAAATTAGATTCCTTCAGGCTTGCAATGTACCTGCCTATTTCAGCTGTTATTTCTTTGTTTGAAGAGAATCTTCATACACCAAGGAAAATTTTGAGCTTGGGGAAGAGATGAAAATCTGATGGAGTAAAATCAGACAATTAAGTCGGGTGTGGCCACAATTCGTATCTTAGTGAGCATATTTTTGCCATAGCAATGACACTTGTGAGTGGACATGTGTTGTCTTGATCAAAGATGGCTTTCTTCCTTGCCAAACCTGGCCTTTTTTTCATGTATCTTTTGCTGTAGTTGGCCCAGGTTGGCGTAGCATGATCCAGTAACTGTTTGACCAGTGGGAAGATAATCAATTGGCAGAATCCCTTTACATCCCAGGAAACTGAAGCCATTACCTTTCCAGCGGACCATATTGCCATTGCTTTCTTTGATGGTGGTCAACATATTTCCATTGCTTGGACTGCTGTTTTGTCTCTAGGGTATATCAGTGGACCCAAGTTTCATCTGCACTCACAAACCGGCGCAGAAAAGTTCATTGGTTGCTGTTAAAATGGGTCAAATATTGTTTAGAAATTTCCATTCTGATGCATTTATGATCCTGCATCAAGATTCATGGTACTCATCAAGCAGATAATTTTCTCATATCCAATTCTACTGTTAAACTGTGACATGCCTGCTCAGATGACATCTCATTAGCTTCATCAATTTCTTGCACTTTAAGTCAGCAATCCTCCATGACCAAGTTATGCACTTTTGCAATAATTTCTGAGGTAGTGGCACATTTTGGCTGACCACTATGCAGATCATCATCTAAGCTATCCTAACTAAACTTTAACTTGTTTGTCCTCTTACCAACAGTTGAATATGAAGGAGAAGGATCCCTTAGAGTCAGCAAGTGTTCTGAGAGGCAGCATTAATTTCCTTTGCTTTCATACCTTTCTTTATGAAGTATTTAATTAATGCTCGAATCTCAATTTTTTCCATCTTTACAAATCACTTAACAGGAACTCTTTACAAATCATTTATCAAGAACAACAACAAAGAGGTATCCACATCACAGATCTTTTCTCAGAGCATAGACATGTTACATGTTTACTCATCAAGGATTACTTATTACTACATGGGACACTCATTGCGCTAGTGTTCAAATCTGGTGGTGATGCTGAGAATCTTTCACACTACCCTTGTATTTTTTTTATTTCCTATGATACAGAATGTTTCAAGCCACAGAATAATAAAGGTAAGAATTCACTTTTGACACAACAAATTTTGATGATATATCTCATAATCTAAGAGGCAACAGTGTTGCTAAAATTTTGGGAACTTTGAATCAGATAGCTTTAATTTGTAACATTTGTAATTTTATCACATTTCATTAAAACATTACACTGCATTTGGGGTGAGGGAACAGCAGAGTTTCTTAACTGAATTATCAGGGACCTGGTGATTTGGGTTAACGTAGATAAACACGTAACAAATAAAAAGGGAAGTATCCTCCTTGGACGTAGTGATGCATCCAAGGGGCAAACTTCCCTTTTTATTGGAAGAAACAAACACTAAGAGACATGGTCAAATTACAATAATATTGCATACAACTGCTATTATTTTTAGAAAAGTGATATGCAGCATCCATCCCATTGTTGGCTACAACTATTAGCAGCTAGAGAACCTGATTAGACAGATTTAGTTCTAACAATGAAAACTTTCAAATATATTTGCTGCTACACAGTCAAAATTACAAACAATCTATTTTAGTTAAATCAAATTATAATCTGAAAAGACATGATATTCTTGGATTTTTGATGACTGATACCGAAATAGAGAGTTGGAGATAGGCATATGAACTGGAAGTTTTGAAAAATACAAAGCATTTTCTTGACACCAGCTGCAGTCCGAGACCCAATTGACCTTTTATACAACACTGTATTTCTAGCATTCAGTCCACGGCATCTGGCAGCATCCCAGAAATATCTTAAGTTAACAACTCAGTTCAAATCAATGAAAACTCAAGACATTCACCAGGGTGAATGCAATGAATTCAAAATTGGTCAATAATGCAAAACAAAAGGAATAAAATGTCATAAAAATGTTCAGTCAAAATAAAAGTGCGGCCAAAAATCTTAGAGTCACACCATAGTCAACTAAAACCAAATGAATCACTTCACTGTTCAAAGATATTCATTAATTCATAAACTGCAAAAACTCTGCTGACTAATTTAGTGGTGAGCTTGTGATGCACGTATGCACTGAATTCAATAGCACTTTGGCTGTTATCTTCCCGGCTGCTCTCAATCTCCTCAAGGTAGAGAGCCATCCTAACTTCCTGTGCTGAAACTCTTGCCATCTGAGAGGCCTTCCCAAAGGCATTCGCCACTGACAACTTCACTGCTCTTTCCCTAGTGAAAGATGGGGATCAACCATTAACTACAGTTTTCAATACAAAGGTTGGCTTGAAAGGTGAAGGAAGGGCTCACTCAGTAGGAGAGAGAGAGGGTGTACACTTTATATTATCTTGGAGCAATATGTTTTTGTGTATAAACTTTTAAATGGTGCAATGGTAATTCTAAAATCACACACTTAGCATTTATTTGTGAATTGTCTGAAGACACATTGAAATGAAAGAAGTAACTTCGTAATGCCACACACACTTTATTTAAAGCACAATCCAAGGTTTTGACATTGGACGTGTTTTAAATAAGGTGCCCATGGAATTACAAAGTTACTTCTTTCATTTAAATATGTTGTGCAAATTCCATGCAGCTACCCCTGACAAAACAAACTTCAAGGTTTTAGAAAGAGACAAATATGACCCTCACATGGAGGAAATTATGAAAATATTGGGTAAAATTAATTCTGCATCCATTTCACTAAAAAGTATTATGGCACTAGCTGGTTTCAATGTAACAATATTACTTCTAGGTGTCATCATATGACTTTTGCATCTCTAATTTCCCAAGTTACGCGAAACAAGATGGGCCAGGGCAACAACAATGTCAAAGGGAGTCAGGGAGAAGGTGATTGTACAAAGGGAAGGCACAGTTAGTTTAAATGGCTTTTTTTTCCAACTCTTGTCATAAAAATTGAACATGTCAGTTAATCATAAACAAGGTGTACAGTAAAATTGAAGTACAAATTACAATTGTAGATTATTTTCAGCTATGGTCTTCTTTTCAAATTATTTGCATTCCAATTTCCAGACATGTATCTATAAAAGATTAAAAAGCTTAAAATTCATATTTAAGACATACTTTTTAAATTGTAGCACCTAAGTGGATGAATAAATATTACTTCAAGAAGATTAAACAACCAAAACTCAGGGATCAGGGATGGAATTCATAGCTTTTTTCAATGTGATTTCTTACATTTGGAATGTTAGCCCTTACCTTTTTATGGTAATAATTTGTTCAACTTCTTAATTGCTGGCATCACATCTACATCACCTTTGAAATCAAAATCCTTCTAAGTGAGAGCATTTTCCTTTGACTAATGTGCACTCTCTCTTTTGTGGATTAGGGAGATGGAAAGTAAGAAACTAAAACTGGTACCACTTAATTATGTACTGGTTGACAGAATTTCCTTAATCTGGAGAGTAAAGCACCATTGGCAGATGACCTAAATGCTAAACACAGCTGGTGCAACACATGGTAATTAGAATTAAACTAAAAAAAAGTGCATCAAGATGAATTAAGAAAAAGAGCATGTTACCCTCACGATCTTTCCTAGGTGAAACACATACGAGGAATGTGTAGACAAGCTAACAAAAAATTAAGATTTATTAGAAGAGTGCTGGGTAAATGTGATGAGAAGGTCAACGAGAAATGTTATCTTTTGCTGGTTAGGTCTCATTTAGAATACGCTGCTTATATACCTCTTGAAGTTGGAATTGAGCCCTGTCTTCAAAATTCCATCATAATTATCAAGAAGTGGCGTGTGAGTGTTCCTTTTATGTACGAAAAGTGAAGAATCAGGCGTGATATTGTGGAATCGAGACATAATGAAAACTTCGTTGCAATTTTCCACAGTTAAAACTTTATTGCCGACCATGGTTTCGATACACTGTATCATCTTCAGGTGAGGGAGAGTACAAGGAGAAAGGATATATATACCAAGGAGGGGTGGCAGGGGAGGAGGGAGCGGGTGGGAAGGGGGGGTGGGGTTTTGTCATACAAAGAAAGGCAGGAAAAACCAATGGAACCCCCGAAGTGCGGGCAGCTCACTCTTCGGGGGGGGGGGGGGGGGGAAAGGTGTCGCCATAATGGTCACTGAGGGAAGTTAATAGACAAAAGTGGGGAGGGGCAAGAGAGGAACTGAATGTCGTTAAGTAGCTCTATCTTCTGGTTTCTCCGTTGGATAATCTCTAAACTCTCGAGAGCGTCCAATTTCTTGCTCTTTTCGAATTTATGCAACGGCTTAAATTCAAAATCCGGGGAATGGTTCTTCTCCAAGAGGTGGGTGGCAAAGATGGATGTGGTGTTGCCTAACGCATAACATTTCCGATGCTCATTGATGCGTGTGGCGAAATTTCGTCCAGTCTGTCCCACATAAGTCGCATTACATTGGCACTTTAATTCATAAACACCACACTGTTTTTCGACGTCGAATTTATCTTTGTTTAAGCAGAGTGCTTTGGATATGGAAAATGGGGTGTGAAATGAAACACGGAATTTATCCTTGGGTAGAATGTTGGCAATTCTATAGGATAAAGAGTTTGAGAAGGGGATTTTGCACCATTTACGTGAGGGGTTGGAGTATGGCAGGAGAGTTGTGTGGAGCTCGACGGCACTTTTTCTCAGTTTTTTCCCTAATAGGGAATCAATGAGGTCGTCGTTGTAGCCATTCCTCTCTGCAATGAACTTGATGGTGGTGAGTTCTCGGTTAAAGGAAGTTTTAGGCATTGGAATGCTGATTAATCTGTGAAGCATGCAGTGGAAGCTTGCCAGCTTATGGGAAATGGGATGGCAAGAATCAGAAGGAATCACTAGGTCCGTATACGTGGGTTTCCTATAGATGGAAAAGACATGTTGGCTTCCTTTGATTACAATCCCGAGGTCCAAGAAATTTATTGACTGGTTCACTCCCACTTCCATAGTGAAATTAATTGAATTATGCCTGTTGTTTAAGAACTGCACAAATTGGCTCAACTGCCTTTCACTACCACACCAACAACATAGTATGTCGTCCACATACCTATACCAATAGATGATGTTCTTAATAAGTTTTTCGTTGGAATCAAACATCTTTTCTTCAAAAAAGTCCATAAAGACTTCGGCTAACAGGGGAGAGAGAGGGGAGCCCATGGCAAGACCGTTTTTTTGCTTATAGTATGTACCATTGAAAAGGAAGTAATTTTGTTCCACACATATGTTGAGAAGCATAGAAATTTCTTGGATGAGGAGTTGGTTGGCTCCGGCCTTGCACAGTATGTTCTTGGCATGTTCTAAGGCTTCCTGGGTCGGGATAGAAGTAAATAAGCTGCATACGTCGAAGGACACTAATTTGGAGTTCGGAGGTAACGTTATAGTTTTAAGGCGTTCCGTCAAGTCCACAGAATTTTTGATAGCATACTTGGGGCTGAAATTTGACAATTGGCGGAAAATTGTATTAAGTTTGAAAGCTAACTTGTGTGCCGGAGCATTAATGCTAGATATGCTATCATGCTGTCAAAGTTTTTTTAACTAACACTTCCATGTTACTTCGAAGAAATCTTGTATGTGTATGTGTACATATATATATATATATATACTATGAAAGTCATATACATATTCACATGCATAATAAAGTATGTGTTTACATATATATGTGGGTCGTGGTAGTCCACGGAGTAGAGCGTCAGACTACTGACAGGAGGGCCTGGGTTCGATTCCTGGGCATGGAACTCTGGGCACCTGCAGCTCCACCCAAGCTATGTGATTTTTCGGGTAGCAGATCTTCCTGGGAAACGATAACAAGCCCAGAGACAGGAACTGGCCCCCTACCCTGGTGTGTGAATTTCACTCGCCGTCGGCCTTGGAATTGAGTGAACCCTACCATGACCTACCAAACCGACCTTCAGGTTGAATTCTGTGTTTATGGTTATATTTTGCAGATCATTTTTCTTGTCCCACTACATAGACTGCAACCTTATAACGATAAGAGGGCATGCATACTTTTGGTTGGAGAAGTAATATTTGCTCATAGTTGGGGGACCCATGATGATCATTTTAATCAGAACTGGTCAAGATAGGAGCCAGATGCAAAGTAATCCATGGAGTTTTCTTATCTGGTGCAAAAACAAATAAAATGGATGGTTTACCAACACATGAACATGCCACATACAACTGACCATGAGATAAACATGGGTTTTCTAGATTCAGACCACAAACACTCAACGATTGGGCTTGCAATTTGTTAATCGTCATCGCTAATAAACCATGAATTGGAAATTGAATTCATTTAAACTCAAAGGGCATATCGGTTGGGATCATGGGAATCCTCGGAATGAGAACTTCCTCATCTTTGAATTTTCCTTTGAGTACAGTCGCGTAAATCACATTGATCATCAGTTTTTTTTTATCACCAAATGTGTTCCATTGCATAGTTTTGATTGGTTTAGTTTTCGAAACATCATGACTAACGAGCCAAGCTTCAGCTGTAAATTGTGCGGTGGTACGCCAGGCACATCCAAGGAGTTCAAAAATTGAGATGGATAATTTGGTGTCTTGGTCTTCGTTTGTTACCCATTCAATAGATTTGAATGAATACAGAGTACCAACGATTTGATTCTGAATTACGAAGTTTAAGTTATCCACATCTTTGTTATTAGCTGCCAAAATTGCTCGCTCACTCAACCAATTGCGATTTTTGTGGTTATCAATGATGTTCGGGAACACTTTGTTGGTTAGCTCATCATTCGATGAAATGAAATTGCAAAAATCCCGAGGAAATGAAATCAATCCGCTCGATTCATCGACAGGAACACGGCCACTACCGATAGTCAACAATTGCTTGGAGAAAGCTTCAGCAGATGGATCATTCAGCAATGCAACTCGCATGTTTGTTGTTAGCTGAAGTTTCTTCACATAGTGCCACAGATTTGATGTTTGGAGGCAAGCGTCTATTTCATCAGCAGCAGTCGATCTTGGAATGACTGGCAGTGTTTGGCGGAAATCGCCAGACAGTGATATCATTGCGCCACCAAAGCATTATTGCGCAGATCTTTCAATGCCCGCTCAAGTGCTTCCAATGCACCTTTGTGCTCCATCGTGCGTTCGTCCCATGTGATGACTTTAGATGCTACTAAAATTTTGGCCATTTCGGACTGTTTCGAAATGTTACATGTCACTTGTTCAGAACTTTGCAGGTTTAACAGCAACTTTGACAATGAATGAACCGTACGGCATCCTTCCAACAATGTGGCAGTTATGACAGGAGAAGCAACTGCTACTGCAATGCCCGATCTCACATGGACAGTGGCCAAAAGCAATGATATGAGGAATGTCTTCCCAGTTCCACCAGGGACATCCAGAAAAAACAAGCCACCATTTCAATCATCAATTGCCTTCATTAATGTTTCATACACTTCCTTCTGTTGGTGGTTCAGAAGGGGTACATTCGTTTGAACTGATTAGTCTTATTTATGTCGATCATATTCATGTTCCTGTTCCAATTCTTGATCAAACACGATGTCCATTCCAAGATCTGGTACTGGCATTCCTAACTTCACTAATAAACTGTCGCACATGAGGTAACACATGTCTTCAATCAACATCAAAGCCTGGTTACGCATCTCCTCATTTTCCTCAATACCAAGACTTCTTGAACTTACACAAAAAATTAGATGTAAAATGTCTTCTGACATTTCTTCTGAGTCCCGCAATTGCCAGGACTCAATTTATCTATGTTGTCCATCATTATTTTCTTGGGAATAATAATTGAGGTGGTTTTCCGTTGCCTTCCTCAATAGTGTTTTTAACGTGACACAATCACTTAATGGCTGCCCCACTGGGGTCAGACGCCTTTGCAGCCACCTCACTGAGGAACAGACACTGCGTGGACTATCTTTCGTCTGGCTCCTAACATTAGACCTAACTGGCATGGGTGACCCTACCAGGAGCAATTATTATTACTCCCGCCAGCACAGCTCTAGGGGTCATCGGAACGCACAAGCACTTCCACCATGGCAAGGTTGTAGTCCATGGGAGGGATATATATATATATATATGTACGTGTGTGATATATATTATTAGGTAATCTGCCGGTTTAGGTAGGTTTTTGGATGGACACAACTATCAAATAAATATTTTGTAACTCAAAAAAAAACCCAATCCTACTCTACATCAGGTCCCTCTTCAACTCTATATACTTCTTTCCTCCCTTCATCCCATCCAACATCCCTATCCTGTTCCTGCCTTTTTCTCATTTGCCTCACATTCTCCCCTCTATTACCTTCTTCAACATCCCACTGCTGCTCAATACGCCCTTCATCCATTTTTCCTGCCTCCATAGGATTTCCTCAACAAACCACTCTCCTCACCCACCATCTCTAGTAATTCCTCATTTGTTTTCCTTTCGGTCCATTTCACCTTCTCCATTCTTCTCCACACCCACATTTCAAAAGCCTCCAATCTACGTCTATTCTCCTGCTTCAGTGACCACGTTTCCGCACCGTACATAGCTATGCTCCATATCAGAGTTTTTACGAGTTTTTCCCTAACCTCCCTACTCAACGTCCCCGTCATCAACTCCCTCCTTGCCTAGTGCAATTCTTCTCCTTACGTCCCTACTACTTTGATGGTATTGGTCCAAAACACTTCCGAGATATGTAAATTGTTCTACCTGCTCCATTTTTTCCCCCCCTATTTTAATGTTTAGCTTACCCTGTTTCTTTCTGGAAAATGGCATAACCTTTGTTTTATTAATATTGATTCTCATCCCATATCTATGGCACTGAACTTCCAATTCACTCAGCAATTTTCACAACCCCTTGGCTGATTGAGCTACTAATGCTTGGTCATCAGCAAACCTAACCGATTTTACGAACTCCCCTCAGACTTTCATTCCTACCTCCAGGTCTTCCCATGCCTCTTTAATCATTTCCTCCACGTTGAACAGCACCAGTAACAATGGGCAACCCTGCCTTACACCTCTTCCTAGCACTGCCCATCCGGACTTTCCGTTCCCCACTCACACCTGAGCAGTCTGAGACATGTACAGGTTGCGGATCAGTCTCTTGTCCCTCCAATCTATTCCTATTTTCTGCAATATATGCATTAAATTTTCCCAATTCACTCTATCAAACACTTTTTCGAAATCTACGAAATAGGCAAAAACGTCCTGATTGTATTCTATATTCCTCTCGATTAGTGATCCGATTACTGCAATGGCATCGTGTGTACCTCTTCCCTTCCTAAACCCAAACTGATCATCCCCTAAGTAATCATTTGCCTTACTCTCTATCCTTTTGTTGATGATCCTGAGAATAACTTTAGCTGCGTGGGATATCAAACTTATTGTTCTGTAATCCTCACATAATGTAGCCTTACCTTTTTCGGCATAGGAACTAACACTGCTTTCACAAAATCTTACGGCCAGATTCCTACCTCATAGATACTACGAATCAGTCCATATAGAATCTTCTTCCCACATTTTCCTAAACATTTCAACAGTTCTACAGGGATGTTGTCCACCCCCATGGCCTTATTTGCTTTCATCTCTTTTTAAGCGGATAAAATGATACTTTGTAATTCCACAGATTTATTTCACAAACACACGACCCGGGTTTCGACGTACAACGTCATCTTCAGGTGCAGACATACAGGCGACCAATGTCGCCTGTATGTCTGCACCTGAAGATGACGTTGTACGTCGAAACCCGGGTCGTGTGTTTGTGAAATAAATCTGTGGAATTACAAAGTATCATTTTATCCGCTTAAGTATGAACCGATTCCATAAAATAACGCCTGAAACCATCGATTCATCTCTTTTAATGCCCTTTCTATTTCATTGTCGAGTATGCCTGAACCTAAGCTATCTTCTTCTATGTCAAGTCCCTTTTCTATGTCTAACCTTGTCGGCCTATGTTCTCTACGATACATTGTCTCTATATACTCCTTCCATCTCTCTTGGTTTTTTCTGTTTCAACTATTATCTTACCCCACTTATCTTTAACTGTTAGCACAGATCTTGCCTTCTTACTTCCTGTTAATAAGTTAACCTTGCTGTATAGCGCACCAATTCCATCCTTCCTCTGTAAATTTTCCATATCCTTTCATTGAGTTTTCCACCATGCTTCTTTTGCTTTATTTTTGGCCGATCTCAATTATCTTTCGGCCTGCTTTAAGAAAGTGGAAGGTCCCCCGAGAGATGGCGTTATGGATCTGTTTCACCCACCAAAGGAGAAATAGACGGGACACAAGAAGGGGAAAGGATAGTAGAAAAGCATCCATACGATATTATATATAAAGGATAGGAATGGTGCGTTTCATGGCACGCATAGCCAGAAGAAGAGACGAGCCACATTGGCCAAACACATATTCAAACTTGAAAATCCCGCCATATGGCGCAAAAATATTCATTCAAACAGAAATAGGTATAAGGAAAGGGGATAGGAAAACACATAAAAGGCAAACACAGGACATGTGGGGAAGGCGGTCTTTGAGCAGATCACGAAAGTAAAAATATTTCCTTATCCAGGATTTGAACCTTGGACCTTCCACTTATCGGGCAGATGCTCTACCTATTGAGCTAATAAGGAAACCTGATCTACCTTGAGATCTGCGATCTTATAAAGCGCCAAAGTGCTCCGATAGATGTTGCCCAAGAGATGGCGTTATGGAGCTGTTTCACCTACCAAAGGAGAAATAGACGGGACATCTCATATAGACGGGCAACATCTATCGGATATATATATATATATAGATGATTTCTTCGAAGTAACACGGAAGTGTTGAATAAAAAACTTAGACAGTAACACACAGCACGAGAACACATAAAAAGAACACTCACAATATTATCTTGATAATTTCGACGGACTTGAGCTCATTCTTCTTCGGAAGATAAGATATGACTCATATAAGTCATATCTTATCTTCCGAAGAAGACGGAGCTCAAGTCCGTCGAAATTATCAAGATAATATTGTGAGTGTTCTTTTTATGTGTTCTCGTGCTGTGTGTTACTGTCTAAGTTTTATATATATATATATATATATATATATATATATATATATATATATATATATATATATATATATATATATATATATATATATATATATATATATATATATATAATTTTTGAAATGTGGGTGTGGAGAAGAATGGAGAAGGTGAAATGGACCAAAAGGAAAACAAATGAGGAAGTACTAGAGATGGTGGGTGAGGAGAGGGGTTTGTTGAGAGAAATCGTATGGAGGCAGGAAAAATGGATGAAAGGCATATTGAGCGGTAGTGGAATATTGAAGAAGGTAATACAGGGGAGAATGTTGGGCAAGCATGGTAAGGACGGGAACAGGATAGGGATGTTGGACGGGATGAAGAGAGGAAAGAAGTACACCGAGATGACGAGGCACCTGATATAGATTAGTTTGATAGGTGGGGAGTCACAAAATGTTTATTTGATAGTTGTGTCCATCCAAAAACCTACCTTAACCGGTAGATTACCTAATAATAATATATATATATATATATGTATATATATATATATATATATATATATATATATATATATATATATATATATATATATATGTATATATATATATATATATATATATAATTATGAATAATATAATGAATAATATCTACTGTAAGTGTCCTTCTTTTATGTTTCTGTGTGTGTAATATTTATTATCTTAGTGTTTGTATGTTTATATATATATATATATGTGTAATATATATACACATATATACATTATATATACGTGGGTAGTCCGATAAGTACTTAGCCTCACATCCCGATGGCGCCACTGTCGCAAGAACAATTTACTATCGTGTAGGACATTGTTATAGACGGCTATTGTTGAAATTTCAGCCGAATCGGACTGGTAGTTTTGTTTTGACCACGTGTGGAAGCAGGTGTGTCCGCCGATTCTAGGAAAATGGAAAAAGAGCAATATCGATCGGTGATTCGAATCTTGTTTTTGGAAGGGAAATCGCGCAGCGAAATCAAAGAGCGCTTGGATGCTGTGTACAGTGACTCTTCTCCTTCGATGGCGACCGTCAAAAATTGGTTTAATGAGTTTGAACGTGGTCGCACGTCGTTTTTTAATGAGTTACGGCCAGGTGCCCCGAAAATGGCTACCACGGAGGATAACGTGAACAAAGTCCACGATCTCGTTTTGGCAGACCGCCGATTGAAGGTGCGCGAGATGGCTGAGACAGTAGGCATCTCAAAAGACCGTGTGGGTCATATCCTGCATGAAATTTTTGGCATGAGAAAGCTGTCGGCGCAATGGGTGCCGCGTTTGCTCACCCCGGACAACAAGTGCAACCGTGAGACCACTTCAAAGCAGTGTTTGACGCTGTTTAAGCGCAATCCGAAGGAGTTTCTGCGTCGTTTCGTGACCGTCGACGAAGCATGGATCCACTGGTACACACCAGAGACCAAGGAATAGTCTAAACAGTGGACTTCACCCGGCGAACGTGCTCCGAAGAAGGCGAAGACTGTCCAATCGGCCGGAAAGGTGATGGCCACCGTTTTCTGCGATTCGCAAGGTGTGATCTTCATCGACTACCTTGAGAAGGGCAAAACGATCACAGGGCTCTACTATGCCGCATTATTGGGCCGATTCGACGCCGAATTGCAGAAAAAACGGCCCCATTTGGCGAAGAAAAAAGTGCTCTTCCACCATGACAATGCACTGGCTCACACCTCCACCTTCGCCACGGCCTAATTGGTCGAATTGGGCTACGAATTGCTGCCCCACGCACCGTATTCTCCAGATTTGGCCCCGTGCGACTTCTTTTTGTTTCCAAACTTGAAAAAGGCACTCGCTGGGCAGAAATTTGAGTCAAATGAGGAGGTTATCGCCGCCACAGAGGCCTATTTTGCTGACCTCCAGAAAACGTATTTTTCAGACGGGTTAAAGAAGTTGGAGCATCGCTGGGTCAAGTGTATCCAGCTAAAAGGAGACTATGTTGAGAAATAAATCGCCACTTTTCCAAAATTTTCATTTTTTCTTTTGTAGGCTAAGTACTTATCGGACTGCCCACGTATATTTAACCATGCACAGTCCCTACCTTGAAGGTTAATACTTGTGTTGAACTGACTCTTGGGGGATTTCAACTACAAGCATTTCTGTCTCTTATCATTCTTGGAAAGAAATGTCATTTTAAACCTGTCAGCCATGTAGTCTATCTCTCTAATGTTATATTCGTGATGTCTTTTCATTATTAGGCTGAAATATAAATTGCAACCCTCATATTAATTAGCTAGCTAATCTAAACTGAATATTATATTTTTTTAGTTGTATCGATTAATATTCTAATTACAAAGTTTTTCAAATTGCAACAAAAAATACTGTTTTTGTTTGGAATCTGTTTAAAAGTTTTTAAAAAGGGGTTTAAAGGCACATAATGTTTTGATGAAATACTAGTTTGAATCATGGTTAAGGTGAGTGATTTTAACACTCTGAAATTAGTGCATTTTAATGCACAGTAGCGAATGATACTGTTTAAAGTTGCTGTTTTAGCATCTCATACATTCAATTGAAATTGTGGTTACATTGTGCCTCAAGCTCTATACACTTATTTCAATGGTTAACTATTTCCCAAGAATTGCTTAGAGTAAGTACTTGATAATTTTGTTTAGTGAATACAATTCAAATGTAACAGTGAATGACAGTCAAACTCACAAGTAGTAATAATAGTATATTTGTTGAGTCTTGGTACTAAACTTGCGCATCTTTATTGTTCACAACTGTTTCATATTTTGCAAAATTGATCACATCGGAAGGAATGGAAAACACCTAGAAAAACGAGGAATTTTAAACATTTCAAATGGCCTTTCTATCTTTTAATAGCAAATACTTTCCTGGCCTGATCCTATTAGAAGGTTTATCTTTCATATCTTTGCAGTTTTGTATTTTTTCTTGAATAAAAATTAAATAATAATTCTTCTTAAAGACTTACTGAAAACACTCTTGGTGGCAATACTACCTTGATCAACAAGTTCCCGGAATTTATTCAGAAAATTAAAAATACAAGTTTATTCATCTAAATCTATATTGTCCCCTTCAAAGTAATCCCCATCGACTGCAACACACTTATGCCAGCGCTTGATCCAATCCTCGAAACATTTTTTATATTCGGTTTTCGGTATGTCCATCAGTGCTTCCTGCGATTTTTCCATTACTTCCTCTCGGCTGCTAAAACGCGTTCCCAGTAATGGTTTTTTAACTCCATTGAACAGAAAGAAGTCACAGGGAGCCAAATCAGGTGAATTCGGTGGCTGTTGGATGGTATTTGTTGCATTTTTCGTCAAAAAATTACGAATAATGATAGCACTGTGCGACGATTTCTGGTCTCTTTCGGCGAGTTGCTTCACGCAAACGTCTCATAACGCCCAAATAATACTCTTTGTTTACTGTCTGGCCTTCTGGCAAAAATTCATGATGCACTACACCGTTGTAATCCATGAAAACCGTCAGCATTGCCTTCTTTTTTGACTGAAAACGACGTGGTTTTTTTGGTCTCGGCTCATTTGGTGAACGCCATTCACTTGCCTGATGTCTGGATTGCGTGTCGTACTCATAAACCCACGTCTCGTCTCCAGTAATGATCCTTTTGATGAATGTGGGATCGGATTCAGCCTCGCAAATCATGTCTTTTGCGACGTCAACACGGTCTCTTTTTTGCATGAAATTGAGGTCTTTTGGCACCAACTTTGCTGCTACACGACGGAAACCCAAATCATTAACCACAATGTCTTGGGCGGATCCATAGGCAATGTTCAAGTCCTCCGCTATTTCTCTGATGGTTAATTTGCGATTATTGACCAACATTTCTTTTACTTTATCAATTTTTTCACCGACTTTCGATGTCGATGGTCTGCCACTGTGTTCATCATCTTCGATTGACTCACGACCACTTCTGAACCGCTCGTGCCACTGGTAAACGACCGTTTTTTTTAGAGAATCGTTGCCGAAACACTTTTCCAACATTTCCAACGTCCGTGCGCCACTAAAACCGTTTTTTACGCAAAATTTAATACAAGTTCGTTGTTGCAAATTTAAATCCATTTCTGCAATTGTAAAAAATCGCCAACACACACAGAGATAGATGTACTCTTGGCTACGTAACTTTTGCAAATGTCAAGTTATGACACTAAGATTTAAAGGGAATATCAACAACAGATGTACCAATTTAACAAAAAAACAGAACTCAAATCGGAACGATGGGAGCGCCACACGGTGGTTATTCCGGGAACTCTTTGATCAAGGTAGTATATATATATATATATATATATATATACACACACATTCAAATATGAAGTCCCGCCATACGGCGCACAAATATTCATTCAAAAATAGAAATAGATCTTAGGAAAGGGGATAGGATAACACATATATATATAAATAAAACTTAGACAGCAACACACAACATAAGAACACATAAAAGGAACACTCACACGTTATATCATGATAATTTCAATGGACTCGAACTCCCTCCTCTCGGAAGATAAGTTAGGAATGACTAACCAGGGGTATGTGGGACAGAGAGAGAAGGGCCGAGGGAAGGGGAGAACAGGTGGTGGGGAAGGGATGAAGGAAGGGGTTATGGAGTGGGAGAAGGGGACGGTGGAGGGGGAGAACAGTTGGTGAGGGAGGGGTGGAAGAAGGGGTTTAGAAGGAAAGGCGGATGGAAAGCCAGGGGGGAGCGGAGATGGGATAGAAATGAGCGGCAGGATGTGGAAATAGTTCCAAGAAACACAGAAAAGCAATAGTTCATCCACAGATACCACAACATCTATGACCAAGGTATCAACTCACAAAGTCATCATTAGGGCTCGACAAGTCAAAACCCAGGCCAAGAATGACAAAATATGTGCGGATGAACAAAATATCCCACTATCTCACATGAAAATCCACTCCTATCCACTTCAGCCCTCCATTATTAGTGAACAACATTTAGACCCGGATGTTGATAGGCTTTGCACAGCGATATAAATGTCATTTCCATCGTTTTTAATTTTATATGGTTATCGGATGGGGGAAGGGATGCTAGAATGGAAACACTGTAATACTGGTTGAAGGGGGTGTTGTGGTGGGAGGCATGTTTTGGGATGGGAAGACCCGAGGACGGGGAAGGGGGATTACATGAAGTGCAATGATTGTTTATCCTGAGGTTCAGGGGTGTGGAGCACTGGCCTATGTAAAATGCCGGGCAGAGTTTGCATGTCAGAAGCTAGACTACATTCTGAGATGTGCAGGAGGAGTGGGGGAAGAGCGGGAGAGAGTGAAAAGGTGGGATGGAGAGGGGTGGAGAGGTGAAAATAGGACAAGTTTTACATCTTGCTTGTAAGCACAGAGTGGGCGTGATTCTGCGGGTGGGAGGGGATTTGAAAAGAGGCTTGGTGGATTTGAGGAGATCTGATAGGTTGGCAGGCCATTTGAAGGTAACAGAGGGGCATTTGGGAAGAACGTTGGACGAAACGTTGTGATTTTTGAGGATGGGGTACAGGTCTTTGAGGATAAAATTGAGGGACCGAATGCCAGGGAAGTAGGTGGCGCATATTGAGAGAGGGTGGGAGTCTGTGGTTGAGGGAGGATTGGGGGTGTAGGAATGTTTTAGGATTTTTTTGTTAAGGAGAGAATCTGGGTATCCCCATTGGAGGAGGGAGTGCTGAAGGTTGTTGAGGTATTTGTTGAGGGATTCGGGATGGTTGCAAATGCTGTGCCTGCGGATAGAGAGGGAGTGTTTGTTGTGGTAGGGGTGGCAGCTGTTGAAATGAAGGTATTGTTGCTTATTAGTTAATTTATTATGAACCGAGGTCAGAAATTTATTATTAGTTAGGGAAATATTAACATCAAGGAAGGTGATCTGTCAGGATGAGATGTTGGAAGTGAAAGGAAGACATGAGGAATCATTGAGTCGGGAGATGAAGGAATTGAGGGAGTCTATGTTGTGTGGCCAGAGTAGAAAAATGTCATCAATATAATGAAGCCACAGAATGAGTCTTAGAGGGTAACTGGAAAGGAACTTCTATTCCAGGACACCGAGGTGAAGGTTAGCGTATGAGGGGTGAATCTACTTGCCATGGCACAGCCCTTGATTTGGAGGTTAAAGTTGTTATTGAAAGAAAAAGAGTTACGGGTGAGGGTGAAATTAGAAAGGTCAATGAGAAATTCAGTGCTGGGGATTTAAGGGCTAGGGCATTTGGAGAGGAAGTGGCGTCGGGAAGCAAGGCCTTCTTGGTGAGGAATGTGACATTGATTGTGGCCATAGTGATATCGGTATCAGGATGGAGGGAAGTTGAGTGAAGGAATTTGAGGAAGTGATAGGTAACTTTGACATAGAGGGTAATGAGTGAACTAAAGGCTGGAGGCAGTGGTTGACGATGGTGGAAATTCTTTTGGCCAGGGAGTTGCAGGAGGAGACTATAGAGCGCCCTGGGTTTTTCGGTTTGTGTACCTTGGAGAGGATAGAAGTGGAGGGTATTTGGATGGGAAGGTGAAAGGAGGGAGATATCACTGGGGGATAGGTTTCCATTAGGGCCATTCTCGCAGAAGAAAGCGATTATTTCTTCTTGGAATGCAGGGTTGGGGTCAGTCGGAATTTGTTTGTAGGAAGAACTGTCTGCGAGTAATCTGTTAGCTTCTTATAGGTAGTCAACTGTGTTTAGGACTACCACTGTCGAATCTTTGTCGGTGGAGATGACCAGGTTGGGATTTTTTATCAGTTATCTGAACTTCTTCTGCAGGGGAGAGGTTAGGTTTCAGGTTCAGAGAGTTAAGGAAAGAGGGACTAGATATTTTGAAGAGGAGAAGATTAATAAAGATCTCGCCGGGTGATTTGGAGGGAGAGGTTTAGGTTCTAGGAGGGAAGGGGGGCAGAACTTAGTCAGAGTGCTGTGTGTGAGGGTGGGAGAATGAGAAGTGGGTTGCGCCGACCAGAAGTGTCGCCATCTTAGATTTCTGGTGAAATTTATAGTGTGTGGCATGACCATCCTCTCAGAAATATTTACATATATATATATTTTTATAAATTTATATTTTTGTTTCTTGTAAATGGACTAGTCAACAGAAACACATAAAAGAGGGACTCACTGGGTCTCGAATTTTCAGTGGTGCAACTACCTTTCTCAAGAGGAGTTACAAACAGAACTGAGGCAGTGGAGGGCCCGGAAGCAGTGGATGGAAGGAGAAGGGGGGGGAGAAAGGTATGCGAGGGGAGGGGTTTGGAGTGGTGGTGTTAGGCCCGGGAATTTTAAAAAAAGGTAGGGATGATATGGAAGTGAAATTATGTGTATAAAGGGGCAATTAGTATCTAATATTAATACCTGGGCGATTCCAGGAATCCAAGAGCCAGATGAAAGCTTGCTCTAGTGTTTTGAGTTTCAGTGGAGGGACTGAGAATGGGAGGGATGCTAAGATGGATACTCTAAAGCATTGGTCAAAGGGAGTATTGTGTTCGGAGGCAAGTTTGGGGATTGGGAGCATACCAATAAGGGAGGAATTGAAACATGAGGCTTGATGATTGTTCATCCACATGTATTGTGTTATTCTTGTCCTGGGTTTTGACTTGATAAGTCCTGATGATGACTTTGCAAGTTGACACCTGGGTCGTGAATGTTGTGGTATCTGTGGATAAACTAATTGTTTTCTTTTCCATTTGTGAATTATTTCCACATCCTCCCTCTCACTCCTATCCTATCTCTGCTCCCCTCTGGCCTTCCTTCTCCCTTTCCCTTTCCACAACCCTTTCTCTTTCACCCCTCCCCCACCACCCGTTCTCCCCTTCCCCCATCCCCTTCTCTCTCTACCACATCTCACCTCCCCCAGTTCAACAGTCAGTCCTAGCGAATCTTCTGATAAAGACGGAGCTCAATTCCATCGAAATTATCAAGAAATAATGTGGGAGTGTTCCTTTTATGTGTTCTTCTATTGTTTTGTTGCTGTCAAAGTTTTTTTTAATATATATATACATGCACACACGAGGTCTGGACAATAAATATGTAAACTAGTGTAATCTGGCGGCCATGACATGGCCTATAGCCTCACCTACCACCAGCACTAGTTGTCTGAAATCCAATGAGTCATCTGTGCTTGGCGGATCGTCGAGCTGTGCATATGGTGCCAGTTATGTTAGTTTCTGTTGTCCTTACTTTTACTGTTTGTTGAAAATGTAAATTGATGAAGTCATGGAGCAACGAATCAACGTCAAGTTTTGGGTGAAGTGTGGTAAAAGTTATTAAGAAATTACTGAAATAATCAAAAGTCACATGAAAACTAATTTCAGCACTGTTTTTTAACCAATATTTAAATAAGAACTATTCTTTTTATGTAGCCATGTACCAAGCAATTAGAGAGACTATTGGGTATTGCAGGGATAGGGACCATTTTAATATGTCTTAGTGCCCTAAAAAACTACATAAAACCATACTACTTTTTCTTTCTGCATTCGGTAGCAAGTAGGCTTCAGTAACATATGAGGAGAGATTAGCATGTTTGGTAGGTTAGAGAGTTGGTAAGTTAGTGGGAATTTACTTGAAAAGCATTACACAGGTCATTCAAATAACAATTTTGACAAGAATCGCAGAATATGCAATGAAAGATTAGACTTAGCACACAAGAATGAGTTGAAAAAAAAAATTTCTGGAGTAAGTACCATCAGAAAGGGAAATTAAAATGAACTGTTCAAGGATACAGCTATCTCTGTAGTGTTAATCAACTGCTGAAGTTTGAAAACCAAAATAGCCAAAGATTACCATATAATAAGAAGTACCGACACCAATATAATTATATGAATCGAGAGCTGGTTATTCCATGGGATTGGAAATAAGGTGATTTTTCCAGAAGGCTTCTTAATTTACAGAAGGGTCAGAGAAAATAGGATTGGGAAGAATGTTCATAGCTGTTAAAGATATTCCCCAAACATAGTGAGTCTTTCTCTAATACTATACCGAGGAAATAATATACTTTATCTATTAGCAACAAACATCCACAGACTTCCAGCAACACTTGTAGAACTTAGTGACCACAGAAGAGTGCTAGTTACTATCAACTTAATTACTAAGAAAAATCAGAAAGCCAAAAGAAATATTTACTCGTTTGACCAGGTTGATTATGACAGATTAAGGTATGAACTCTGGCAGTCTGATGGTTAATTTAAGGAAAGAATTAGCAATAGAGACAGTGAGAGCTTGCGGAGTGCATTTCTTGACATCATGCAGGCTGCAATGGAGGAATGCATGTCTAGTAAATTGAAAAGTGACTGGATGGAACGTAGATGGTACAATGTGCAAGTACATAAAGCATTAAGGCGCCTTAGAACATCGTATTAAAAAAATTGGAATCTCGTAAGGACAGCAATTCCTTTTATAATTTTCATTTATTTGTATGATTGATGGGTCACTGACATAGGAGGTATCCTTGTAAACCCTGAGTGTGTGTGTGAATGTGATTCACGAGTGTGAAAGTTATTTCGTAACACACCCTAGTGATCGAGTGGTTGTAAGTTTGTTTTGTTATTTTTTATTTATTTTATTATTTGTTTTGATTTGTGAGTGTGTGTGAGGTGTTTTTTTTATTACTGAGTGCCATTCAAGTTTACGGTCCCGGTATTTTTTGTTTACATTGATTCACGACCGTAGCTACGTTCCTTGTACATTTAAACAGTCGTCATATTAAATTACACTTACAACGAAACATTCTCCTTTACTGTTGTAGATACCATTGAGTAATCGGAATGTGTAATGCCAAATATACAGTTTTATACCTGTTTATATTGTACGCTGTTGAGTTTTATACTTTTGTATTGGATAAAAATTCTTGCGTTGAAAGTAACTAGGCTATGACCGTGATGTAAAATGGATGAATAATCAAGCTTTGACACAATCTTCTGCTAAAAAATATTACAATAATTATGAAAATGCGGACAATTGCTATGACACATGAGGAAGAAAAAATCCTATTTGCATAGAGCAGAACATTAATAGTCCGTATTAAAGAAATGGGAATAAGACAAAATCACTCCAGCCACTTCAAGAAAAGAACGTAGTCAACATTTTTACCTCAATCTACGACAAACATTACTTGGGCGAATTATCAAACAGGAATTGAAAAACAAAATTCAAATAGGAAATGACAATGATGGAATGAGACTTTAATGTGCCGGTTGAGTGGTACATGAATTAATGAATGGGTGCACTTTACCTATTGGCACACGAGTGACTGAATATATTTAAAAAAAAAGCAAAACATGCATGTCCCAAGCTATTACGCCTCAAAATGTGAAATATTGGAAAACGATAATGTGTTTTCGGCTAGTTCATGGGAATATTATGTCAAGTTACCATGTATTCGCAACAAACACCATCCTACTATTTTCACCTTGCATTTTGCAAACAATCCGAGGAGTACCTCTGCTTTGGAGCACTTATCCTGACCGATTCATCCAGCTTCTCGGTCAGCTTGTTTGATATGTCCTCGTACATCTTTAAGTCTGAACACACAATGAAAACCTCTTCGCTTAGACGAAAATCAGTCCCATCCTTACCAAGCATCTCCCGAATCTTGACATCATTTTCATCCTATCATAAGTAGGTATGTAATTACTCAAACTGACTACACTGCGGAACATTCATTAAGATGAAATTCCATACCTTAACGCCGCAAGTTTTAACAACATAAAGAACATATTCAATCCTTTTAGAAACACTACGTTTTACTTCTTCCACGGACGACTTGGTCATTTGAACTAATATCTCGAATTGTATGACGTCAGCATCTACGAATAATTCCGAATAACCCTCAACTTTTGCTATTTGCTTGCCAGGAGAATTGAGGGTCAAGAGTGCTTTTTTTTTAAAATTCCTTCCGTTCATATTCGTATTTCTATGATGAATTACCAAAACAAAGAAGAGTTCATGCCTGGCCAATATCACTGTTCTTTCTTCGATCATCCGGGCCATCTACAAGAAGGATTTCCAACTAAAGAAGCCGAACGTAGTATGACAATGTTGAAATATATAGAATGTTCTAATACCCGTAAATTGAAGTACAATAATGACCAGTATTTCATCGTCTCGTCTAAACAGGGGAGGTGGGGGAGCATAATGAATATAATGTTGCGAGCACGTCATAGTGGAATACTCTTTAGGAATGTCCATATTAAAAGTGTAATTTGCCACAGACTTTAATATGGACATCCACTATTTTAATATACGCATCAAACAATTCCACGAATTGAAGCCTGAAAGTGTAAAGTATACTCTTAGGAAGGCCTATTTTCTAATTTGAACTAATGATTTCATTAACTTCACTAAACTACTAGTTATTTAGCTTACTTCAAGATTTTTTACCTGGAATATGCCGTGGTTCTTACATGTAACATTGTGGAGGGTGCTTCATCACAAGGGGGCTCAAGGCATTGGACCTATTTGGTTTTTATGCTAACCACCCGAAGGGGAATTAAATACTTAAAATATTTTTTAAAAAAATTAAAAGAAAGTATTACTCTTGAAGAATGTATTTTAATTGCCGTAGCTAAAGCGTTCTGGTGAATGCTCTACACGCAAAACTCCCCCTCAAATATTCATTGCATTATTGAGGGTTACTCCTTGAGCATAAAATGAAAACTGCCATATGTATTGTGATAAGAAAATCTTCAAAATACCATTTTTTCTCTCCGGTAAATTTAAACTTAAATGATCTAATGAAATCATTTCTTTCAATTGGGCATGAGATGATCCTAATGTGTGAGAAAGTTAAGTTCTTAAACCAGGTAGAGTTTAAATGAGTCATGCATAATTGGCAAATATTTGTACGGAAGGAAATTTCTGGAAAGTGAATTATAATCCTCTATAGAAGCCTACAAAAATCCAAAGCAAGCACATGCTTGGTTATTTTTGCTGCAAATTCTTTTTTCATATTCGGGTGAAGATTAGTCTGGTGTGTTGTCACCCCCTGCCACACACCCAAACTGTGGCTTGCAGGGTACTAAAATAACAAAATTTGTAATCACGCTTGACATCAATTTGATAGTCTTTCCACTTCTTTTCTGCTGAGAGGGCCAATATGATGAACGTCTTTCTTTTGATGGGCTCCATGTTTCTAGTTAACCAATCCAAGGTAATGTAAGCATGCACCTCCAAGCATGCATCCCTCCAAATGTCTCTCCCAATTCTTTTGATCTTCAGAACTTATTTGGTACCACGAGCATTTCTCTCATTTGATCCTTTAATAATCAACTCCCATGCCCCCTTTACCTCTAGGGTCTCATCATTCATTGCTTCTCACCTCTCGATATTTGGAACATTTTCTTTTTTGTTGTCAAATGGTCATGTTGCAGCATCTGCGGTCCTTCAAAATTCTGCAGTCGTTCGACTACCTCAAATTAGGTTTGGTTCATCTTTTACTGCCCACTGTTCCCACTCAAATCTAGCAGATTTGAAGTAGGTGTATCACCACATTTGAAAATGCCTCCAGTAAAACAGTGCGGGACTATGCAGGAATGGGAGCAGGGGGCGGTAAAATATGAACCAAACCGGTTTTGAGATTGTCAAACAAATAAAGTATTTTTAAGAATTAAGGTTGCTGCAACATAAGGTGTCGAAGAACCTGGCCCATTGGGCCATGTGTTGCATTTACGTGTTATATGTATGTATTGTATGCACTAATATGAACTATTTTAAGTCTAAGATGGTGTCGACTTGGCCGCACTGTAATGTGGCTCTTGTAAAACACGACTCAAAGTGCGAGATAAAGTCAATAGTTGTGATTTTTCCTCATGTACAAACTACCTTGATCAAAAGGTTCCCGGAATAACCACCGTGTGCCGCTCCCATCGTTCCGATTTGAGTTCTGTTTTTTTTGTTAAATTGGTACATCTGTTGTTGATATTCCCTTTAAATCTTAGTGTCAGAACTTGACATTTGCAAAAGTTACGTAGCCAAGAGTACATCTATCTCTGTGTGTGTTGGCGATTTTTTACAATTGCAGAAATGGATTTAAATTTGCAACAACGAACTTGTATTAAATTTTGCGTAAAAAACGGTTTTAGTGGCGCACGGACGTTGGAAATGTTGGAAAAGTGTTTCGGCAACGATTCTCTAAAAAAAACGGTCGTTTACCAGTGGCACGAGCGGTTCAGAAGTGGTCGTGAGTCAATCGAAGATGATGAACGCAGTGGCAGACCATCGACATCGAAAGTCGGTGAAAAAATTGATAAAGTAAAGAAATGTTGGCCAATAACCGCAAATTAACCATCAGAGAAATAGCGGAGGACTTGAACATTGCCTATGGATCCGCCCAAGACATTGTGGTTAATGATTTGGGTTTCCGTCGTGTAGCAGCAAAGTTGGTGCCAAAAGACCTCAATTTCATGCAAAAAAGAGACCGTGTTGACGTCGCAAAAGACATGATTTGCGAGGCTGAATCCGATCCCACATTCATCAAAAGGATCATTACTGGAGACGAGACGTGGGTTTATGAGTACGACACGCAATCCAGACATCAGGCAAGTGAATGGCGTTCACCAAATGAGCCGAGACCAAAAAAACCACGTCGTTTTCAGTCAAAAAAGAAGGCAATGCTGACGGTTTTCATGGATTACAACGGTGTAGTGCATCATGAATTTTTGCCAGAAGGCCAGACAGTAAACAAAGAGTATTATTTGGGCGTTATGAGACGTTTGCGTGAAGCAATTCGCCGAAAGAGACCAGAAATCGTCGCACAGTGCGTCGAGACCGTCGCACAGTGCTATCATTATTTGTAATTTTTTGACGAAAAATGCAACAAATACCATCCAACAGCCACCGAATTCACCTGATTTGGCTCCCTGTGACTTCTTTCTGTTCAATCGAGTTAAAAAACCATTACGGGGAACGCGTTTTAGCAGCTGAGAGGAAGTAATGGAAAAATCGCAGGAAGCACTGATGGACATACCGAAAACCGAATATAAAAAATGTTTCGAGGATTGGATCAAGCGCTGGCATAAGTGTGTTGCAGTCGATGGGGATTACTTTGAAGGGGACAATATAGATTTAGATGAATAAACTTGTATTTTTAATTTTCTGAATAAATTCCGGGAACTTTTTGATCAAGGTAGTATGCATGCATAATTGCCCCGAATCAAGTGATATCACATTAAAAGCTCTCTCTGACTGCCACAATATATGCTGGAAGTGTTCTCTATGCTGTGTAAATAAGCCTAATATTTACAATATGGCGGCCGATATTGAGAATTTGAAAATGGGGTTACGGGTTCTACAATCTACTGAAAATACCTTGCCAAGTGTCAACAACTAGCCTGTTGCTGGAAGCAAAAGGACTTGCGGAAGAATACAAAATAGAAAACTTTAAAACTTACCCAATCATGGGGATTTCGATCCATGAAACTAAATAATCTGTGCATTTGTACAACTTTTGAGTGTTGGGCAAAATACCCCAGGACTGGGAGGCCAAGGTAGAGAACTTCAATTTCTCCCGGCGGATGATGGCAGTGAATTCTTCTCGGGATTTCATCTGGGTAATCTCCTCCATCTCCATCGCTGCCGACGTTTCGATGAAATACTTTTTCATCGTCATCATCGGCCCTGATGACGATGAAAAAGATTTCATCGAAACGTCAGCAGCGATGGAGATGGAGGAGATTACCCGGATGAAATCCCGAGAAGAATTCACTGCAAGGTACAGAAATTTAAGAAAACGTCAAAGAAAATCTGTGTGGCGTGGATCTTGCGCATTTCGGAAATTTGGATTAAGTGCCTGTTAGTTTTGATCATCCTGGTTCCAGGACAGTACATTTAAAAGGATCCAAAGAAGTTTCCGGAGTCCCAACTGGACACAAGAAGCCATATTTTACGGTTGTCTTAAGTGCAACCTCTGATGGTGAAAAGCTTCCACCCTTGGTTATTTTTTAGAGATAAATATTGAACGAAGGAAACTTCCCAAAAGGCATCTTGATTGCTGCAAATGAGAAGGGATGGATTAATCAAGAGATTATGGAAGTGTCGGTTTGAAAATGTGTGGGGAAAAAGGAAACAGTCCTTTATCAAACGAAAATCTTTATTGATAATGGACTCGTGCCATGCTCATATTACTGACTACATGAAACGGTTAGTGAGCAAGTATTCCAAACTGGCAATAATACCAGGTGGATTAACAAAAAAGGTCTAACCGCTGGAATTATCCATTAATAAATCTTTTAAATCAAAGTTACGTTCTACTTGGGAAAAGTGGATGATGTCTGGTATGAAAAACTACATAGAATCGGGGAGGATTAAAAGTCTTATAAAGAAATAGCAGTTGGATCCTGAAAAGCTGGCATGGTGTCACAGTGACGTGTAAAAAATGGATTTGAAAAAGCTTAAGGCAATATTTCAATGCCAGTGCTAGAAGATGTGGAAGAGGTAACTTCAGAGAGTGAACTGCCTGAGGAGATAATAAAAAAACCATAGACACAGTAATCAACCTGAAGGTCTGTTTAATAGGTGATGGTAGAGTTCACCCATGTACTAAGCCCTATACAGCATGTGAATATTCACACATCAGGGTAGGGGGGCCAGTTCCTTTCCCTGTGCCAGTTATGGTTTTCCAGGAAGATCTGGTAACCAAAAAATCACATAGCTTGGGTGGAGCTACAGGTGTCCAGATCGCCTTGCCCAGGAATCGAGTCTGGTCAGTAGTCCAACGCTCTACCCCCTGGACTACCACAGCTCACGAAGAGGTAATAAATGCACTTAATTTATTATTATTATTAGGTAATCTACCGGTTAAGGTAGGTTTTTGGATGGACTATCAAATAAATATTTTGTAACTCCAAACAAAACCCAATCCAGCAACCTTAACTACATCAGGTCCCTCTTCATCTCTGTGTACTTCTTTCCTCCCTTCATCCCATCCAACATCCCTATCCTGTTCCTACCCTTTCCTCGCTTGCCCAACATTCTCCCCTCTATTACCTTCTTCAGCATTCCACTACCGCTCAATATGCCTTTCATCCATTTTTCCTGCCTCCATAGGATTTCTCTCAACAAACCCCTCTCCTCACCCACCATCTCCAGTACTTCCTCATTTGTTTTCCTTTCGGTCCATTTCACCTTCTCCATTCTTCTCCACACCCACATTTCAAAAGCCTCCAATCTACGTCTATCCTCCTGCTTCAGTGACCACGTTTCCGCACCATACATAGCTACGCTCCATATCAGAGTTTTTACGAGTCTTGTCTTAACATCTCTACTCAACGTCCCCGTCATCAACTCCCTCCTCCTTGAGAAAGCCTCCTTTCCTAGTGCAATTCTTCTCCTTATGTCCCTATCACTTTGACCGTATTGGTCCAAAACACTTCCGAGATATGTAAACTGTTCTACCTGCTCTATTTTTTCCCCGCCTATTTTAATATTTAGCTTAGCCTTTTGCTTTCTGGAAAATCGCATAACCTTTGTTTTATTAATATTGATTCTCATCCCATATTTATCGCACTTAATTTATTTAATTGTAATTCAGGTGACAAATTTATTGGTTTTGAGTGATCTACCTATCCTGTATGTATTTATAAGTATGTGTATATAATATGACGTACTCTCTGTGTATATGGAGTACTATGTATTAGAATAAAGAAGTACCACATATTAGATTAAATGGAGTATAGAAATAATATGTTTCTTCTTTTCCTCATGGATTTATGAGATGAAATAACTGTAAAAGTAGCAGATCTGTATAAAATAGAATGCAATTAGAAAGGCATGCTTCTGGACAAATTTATTTTGGTGACTCTTCTTTAAATTATATTGTACATAGGTATGTAATTGTTTGGATTTTTTCAATTTTCATTACATAACGTACTTCGTCATTTTTTTGATCATCTGAACATTTTTGTTTTGATGACAAGCATTATCGATGGGAACATATGGTACTTAGTTACTACCACTCTTACAAAACCAGTGGAAGCCTGCATGACAAAGAGGCTTACTTGAAACACAAAAGAGATTATTATTATAACTCAATTAGGTGTGCAAAAAATAAAGCTTATAAGGATTTTGTATTCATTACAAAAAATATGCAATGCAGCATGGAGGGTAATCAATCAAGAAGTTGGTCATGGTAATGCAAAATAAAACCTTCCTTTTACCCCAAATGCTATAAATAATTTTTTCTTAAAAGCTGTTGAAGACAATTTGCTCTCTCAAAACGTTGATGGTGCCAATATTGGCTAGGCTATAAGCTGCAAAATCTTCCTCCAAATAATTTATATTTTGAGTGGAGTTTTGTTACTCCATTTGATATTACATTGACTTAAAAATTTAAAAAAATTCAACAGTAAGGATATATATGATCAGTCTAATTCCCCAATGAAGGACATTATTGTGTTCATTGCAGAACCATTATATATGCTACTCAACTTATGTTTTGAGACAGGACAATTTCCAACAGCTCTAAAATATTCCAAAACAGTACCTGTCAACAAGAAAGATGATTTAATTAATTGTCACCCCCATTTTTGGTAAAATTATTTCAGATAAAATGTAAGATCGGTGGTTAGAGTAGACCAGAGGTAGCATATCAGCCAGTGGGGAGGTCACTGGTTCAATTCCCATGACCGGTGGAAATTTTTCAGCTTAGAAAAAAATTTTTAATGGTTTTATGGAATGAGACAACCACACATTAACAGAAAAACACAACAATGGTATTCAAGAATGAGAGTACAAGAAAAATGGACTCTTATTAAAAAGCTACATTGAACCCATGATGAAAGGCAGCAGTTTCACTATTAGGCATTGGTGGCGCAGGCCGAGTGAGTCAGCCTAGCAACAGCTGCCACAGCTGTGGGCGAGAGTGAAATTTATGGAATCAGCCACAGTACTAGGATGTGGAAGGCACGAGGAAACCACCACATTATTCTGCCTAGAATATGCATGCCTTGCCTCTAATATGAGTAGAATCTAGCAGCTTCAGTAAGCCAATGCCAGATTGAAATACTGATGATGAATGAAAGATGAAATATATGATTTTTTTCAGTGAAATAATCTTTTTTCCAAATCACAGGAGGAATTTTGATCTGGGAAATTACAATTTTGGCTGTAGAGTCCATACTTAATTATGTCATTAATGCATTTAAAAAGGACTCAGTCTCTGTGACACTAGATCTTATTAAGGCTTTTGACTGTGTTAATCATTCAATATTATTATCAAAGCTAGTATATTGTGATGTTAAGGGTGTTGCACTGAAACTAATGAATTCACGTAAAAAAAAGCTGAGACCGTAAACCGTCTTTTTTGTTTACATTGATTCATGACCGTAGCTACATTCATTTTACATTGATATTGATGAAGCCATATTTGAATGATTGCCACCAATTGGTTGAACTTGATGGCTGTCAATCTGCAGCTCTTCAAGTAAAATATGGTGTCCCACAGGGCTCTGTGCTTGGCTCAGTACTTTTCATCATCATGATTAATGATTTGCCCTGTAACATGAAATCTACATCTGTTTTATATGCTGATGACAGCACTTTCATGCAAAAATGTCAACATCTAGAAGATGTAACGGTATGATCTAGTGCTACCAAAAGACAGGCTAAGGAATGGTTTGATGTTAATCATTTACATTTAAATACTAACAAAACTCAGCATATTGTATGCAGTCTTAAATAAAAATAAGTGATATTGACACTGCTAAAATACTATGAATTTATATTGATAAAAAATTTAACTGGGATACCCACATCAGTCAGATCTGTAATAAACTTGCGTAGAGCTGTTTATATGTTAAGAAAGCTCAACTTTCTCATTTCAAATGAGCATTGGTTAACACTTTACCATGCCTTCTTTCAATGTCATTTAAATTATGGCATTTAGTTATGGGGTCATTCCCCACATGTTAAACCAATTATATGACTAACCAAAGAGAGCTATTCACTCTCTTGTAAATATACCACCACCTGATTCCTGCAAACATTTTATTATTAGGAATGGAATCATGACCGTATTTAGTTTATATATCTTTAAGGCTCTGATTCATGTGAAAGTTAATCTAGAAACTTACCAATAAAGATCTCACATCCATAACTATCCCACATGAGGTAAAGTGAATCTGTAAAGTGTAAATACTACTTACTGTAGATTGTCATCAACTTGCAACACATGTCATGATATGAACATATGACTGTATAACTATCTGCCTAATCAGTTGAAATTGGACTGTATCCAGAGGTCCAAGAATAGGGTATACGAGTATACCCTATTCTTGTATACCTGGCTACTTGCTAACCCACTTTACTCATTTGATGAATTCTTTTCTGACAATCTTCTAAACATTTAAGAACTTATGTTTTTATAATAAGTAATATTTATATCCCTCCCATGGACTACAACCTTGTCGTGGTGGAAGGGCTTGTTGGTTCCGATGACCCCTAGAGCTGTGCTGGCGGGAGTAATAATAATTGCTCCTGGTAGGGTCACCCATGCCAGATAGGTCCAAGGTTAGGAGCCAGACGAAAGGTAATCCACACAGCGTCTGTTCCTCAGTGAGGCGGCTACAAAGGCGTCTTACCCCAGTGGGGCGGCCATTAAGTGATGGTGTCACGTTAAAAACACTATTGAGGAAGGCAACGGGAAACCACCTCAATTATCATTCCCAAGAATGTAATGATGGGCACTATAGAGAATATGAATCCTGGCAACTGTGGGACTCGGCCCATGGGGCCGTGTGTCATGCCCGGCAGCGGGGGAGGCAAGGCTTCCGTGGTCGTCATCCCCTACGAAATCCTTGCGGGGGAGAAATAACAGCAGCAGGACAGAAGACTAAGACGAAAGTAGTTAGAATGGAAACATGGAACATCAGGACAATGTTGAGGACAGGCAAATTAGAGAATATTACGCGAGAGATGGAAAGAGGGAATCTAGATGTTTTAGGTCCCTGCGAGGTGAGATGGAAGGATAGCGGGGATTACTGGAGTGACAATTATAGAGTGATATACAGCGGCGGGGACGAGAGCCAATGAAGGGTTGACGTAATATTAAATAAAGGGGTAGGAAGAAGCGTAGTCAACATAGAGCAAGGGACAGATAGAATTTTACTCGTAGAGATAAAAGCAGAGCCGACGAACTTGGTCATTGTTCAGGTATACATGCCACCGAGCAACCACAAGGAGGAAGAAGTTGATAGGATGTACGTTGAGTTAGAGGATATAATCGCTTGTGTTCCTGCAGGGAAACATTTGATAGTGATGGGGGATTGGAATGCGATGGTAGGTGAAGGAAGAGAGGGTGGTGAGGTGGGGGACTATGGGTTAGGCACGAGGAATGAACGCGGGCAGAAAGCAATTGAATTCTGCAGGAGACAGGGGTTAGTCATCACCAACACATGGTTTAGACACCACAAAAGGTGTAGGTATACATGGAAAATGCCAGTTGACTCAGAAAGGTATCAGTTAGATTATATTATGGTTAGGCACAGGTTTAGGAACAGTGTGATACATTCGCACAGTTTCCCAGGAGCAGATGCGGACTCTGACCACAATTTAGTTGTTATGAAATGTAACGTCTGTTTCAAGAAGATAAGGCAAGGGCAGCGGGTTAGGAAATGGAATTTAGAAGCATTAAAAGGATTAATGAGGAAGGAGTATCAGCAGGCTGTAGAGAAAATGATGGATGACGGTAAAGAACTGAGTACTATATAGAACAAATGAGGAAGTACTGGAGATGGTGGGTGATGGAGAGGGGTTTGTTGAGAGAAATCCTATGAAGGCAGGAAAAATGGATGAAAGGCGTATTGAGCGTTAGTGGATTGTTGAAGAAAGTAATAGAGGGGAGGATGTTGGGCAAGTGAGGAAAGGGCAGGAACAGGATAGGGATGTTGGACGGGATGAAGGGAGGAAAGAAGTACACCGAGATGAAGAGGGACCTGATATAGATTAGTTTGATAGGTGGGGGTCACAAAATGTTTATTTGATAGTTGTGTCCATCCAAAAACCTACCTTAAACAGTAGACTACCTAATAATATATATATATATAACAAGAATTAATAAGAAGTAATAGAGGGGAGGATGTTGGGCAAGTGAGGAAAGGGCAGGATGTTAGACAAGTGAGGAAAGGGCAGGAACAGGATAGGGATGTTGGACGGGATGAAGGGAGGAAAGAAGTACACAGAGATGAAGAGGGACCTGATGTAGATTAGGTTGCTGAATTGGGTTTATTTGATAGTTGTGTCCATCCAAAAACCTACCTTAACCAGTAGATTACCTAATAATAAAATAATATTTATATTGATGATATTTAATATAGTTTTACCATTTTTCAAAATGAATCAAGTATTATTATTTTTCGTAATTGAGATGTAATAACATAATAAAGAGATGAATTAAAAAATAAATTTGGTTATGAGGATATTGCTGATGGCAAGGAAATTAGAAAATATAAATTGAGAGATTAAGAAAGTTAATTAGAAAATTTATTTCTGTCAGATGAAACAAAAGCTAAGATTGATAGATTGAGGTAATCAAGAGTATTATACAGAGAAGGAGGAGAGATACAGTGATTTCTGATAAAAGTACTATAAAAAGGTAGGAATAACCATGGTAAATACTATGTAAATGTATAAATGATAGAATATTAAAAGTAGTAGTAAATGTTGAACCAACTAACCTGGCCATTATTCAAGTCTACATGCCAACAAGCAGTTGTAGGAAGAATGAAGTTGACAGGTTAAATAATCAATTTGAGGAGAAAATTGTGGGTGTTCCCGGGATGAAACATTTGAGAGTGATGGGGGATTGGAAGCCAGCCATGAGTGAAAGGAGAAATGTGATTGTGGTAGGGGGCTACTGCTCGGGAACAAGGCAAGGGCAGAAAGTAGTAGAGTTCAGCAGGAAAAATGGTCTAATCATAATTAACACTTGGTTAAAACACCATAATTGATGTGATAATTTGATAGAGTGACTTTTAGGCACAATAGAAAATACCTAGGAATTTAAGAAAATATCAGACTATATAATGATTAGGCATAGATTTTGGAACTGATTGATTGGTTCTCAGAGTTTCCTAGGAGTGGATGTATATTCAGATCATAATATAGTTCCAATGAATTGTAATGTCAGATTGAAAAGGTTATAAACGGAAAGATTTATGAGGATTGTAGAGGCAGGGACAAGAAGAAAGATTTGCCAGGAGGCTGTGGAAAAATCTATGAGCGAGGATAGGAAGATGGGTACTGTGGAGGAACGATGGGAATATGTCACAAAAGGGATGCAAAAACTGTAAATTATACTATGGGAACAGTAAACATGAAAAGGATAAGGAAACCATGGATTACAGATAAGATGATTAGAAAAATAAATGAAGGTAATGAAAGAACATAAACACAGAATTTGGTAGGAGAAAGTAAAAATAAGTTTTAAACTGAGGCAGGAGAGAGGCATGGGCAAAAGGAGTTTGTTGGAAGAGGCAGTGTAAGGTTATGGAAAGTTCACAAAAGAAGGGAAAAATTGATTTACTTTACAGGAAGGTGAAAGCATTCAGAAGGTAGGAAGGGAATTTGTGCAAGCTATTAAAATGCATCATTAAAATTATTATCAAACAGGAAAGGTTCTAGAGACATGGGTGATGTATGTGGTAATGTTATTAGGCCAGCAAGCTTAGATATAGAAAGGATATGGCTTAGATGGAAATAACTTAGGCCCAGGCATAATTGCAACAGAGGACACTAAAGGAATTAAAATCAAATAAGTCATGGGGGTAAATAACATCTCCATAGTTGGGGTACTGGAAGAAATAATGAAAGGTTCACATTTAAAAGTCACCAAGAGAATATCGCCAGTGAGTTCAAAGGAGCGTTTTATGCACTGGGTGGGGGTCGCTGGAATGTCACCTCTCTGCTAACACATGCATTCATTGTATCTCTCTTGACGATGTGCAAAGGAGTCAGCAGGCATCCAACCTTAAAGTCATACGTTATGGTTATTTTTAATACAAATTTCAATATCAAAATAATGTCAGAAACTATGCACTATATTAAAATTTAAAATGATAAGAACCTCACAGGATGTTAAGAGAGAAGATTGTCATAAAATATTAACTTCAAATATGAATAGAGGGAGCAGAAGGTGAATTTAGTGAATGCAGAAGATATGAGGAAACAAAATTTACGTTCATGTGCTCCTAAATGGTCATTGCTTCCATTGAAACTGCAACTTGAGTGTGGAAGAAATGTTATAATGCTCCAACTCGTGACATCACACCGATGGGACGAATGAAACAGGCGTCGATCTGTGGTGTTTGTGATTCATGAAAGTCCTGGCAGAATAGTTTATAAGTAGACATTGAGTAAATGTGTCTTCATGGAGCAAGACACATTAAAAAACCATAAACACAGTAATCAACCCAAAGGTTGATTTGGTAGGTGATGGTAGAGTTCACCCAGTACTAAGCCCTATATGGCATGTGAAATTCACACATCAGGGTAGGGGAGCCAGTCCTTTCCCTGTGCTGCTTATGGTTTCCCAGGAAGATCTGGTACCTGAAAAGTCACATAGCTTGGGTGGAGCTGCAGGTGCCCAGAGAGGCTTGCCAGGGAATTGAACCTGGGCCCTTAGGTTGGTAGTCCAATGCCCTACCCCCTGGACTACCGCATACCCCAATACACATTATTATGTTTATAATGTCCTTTTAAAAATGTTAAATGGAATTGAAGATTGTTGAAATTGTGCAAGAGGAAATTGACAACCCCACTTTTTATTCTTTTCTGTCTAATCCAAGCATTTTTTGTAAATTCTAAGCATAAAAATCAGGGTGCATCTTATGGGCTGGGAAATGTGGTATTAAAAAAAACTATAAACACAGTTTTCAACTCAAAAGCTTTGATAGGTAATTTTAGAGTTTGTTCAATAACGCAACAATTTCAGAGAGTAAAAATCATTCACCTTGACCTTGGTAAAGCACTCGGCCGGATATCGAGGGATCCGGGTTCGAATCCCGGTCAAGGCGAATGATTTTTACTCTCTGAAATTGTTGCATTATAATGCACACATAGCGGGTGACTCCGTTAAAGTTACTGTTACAGTTTCTTGAAATTTGTCTAAGGTATGAACAGCCTAAGTGTTTGAAATTGGCTTTATTAACATCGTGGACTGTGGTGCGTCGCGCACGACTACGAATGCCTGTGACATTGTATGTACGGTATTTCGTCATAACATCTTGTTCCTTTAAAGCCCCCAAAATTTCAGAGTGTAAGAGGACGTCTCGGTAGCTTAAGTGGTTAAAGCACTCGGCCGGATATCGAGGGATCCGGGTTCGAATCCCGGTCAAGGCGAATGATTTTTACTCTCTGAAATTGTTGCATTATAATGCACACATAGCGGGTGACTCCGTTAAAGTTACTGTTACAGTTTCTTGAAATTTGTTCAATAAGCCTAGAGGCATGTGAAATTCATACATGAGAGTACAGAGGCCAGTCCTTCCATGTATAATACAGGGTGCAGAAATATAACTTCCTTTTTTCAAATGCAAAACGCTATCAAAAAAGGAAGTTATGTTGCTGTACCCTGTTTTTGTGCATAATTATTTATAAATAGGTGGTGCCCTAACATTTCCCACCAAAAACCCTTGCAGCTCCAGCTTTTGAGGATGTAGAGCAGAAAATCATGAGGACCAAGTATTCTGTTAAAACACATCAGTCCTTTAACATAGTTTATTAAGAATAAATAATATATAATAGCATCATATAGCACCTACATTGGCTTTTGGAACAAAAAACAGCAACATATTTCAGGTTTTTCTGGACATTAAAACTCACCTCAGTTCAATGTCATACAGCATTAGTTCAACAGAAGTTTTCTCAATGTAGCATGACTATGGAGAGAGTGAACAACAACCTCATCATTATGTGAGAGTAATAGAGTTTTTGAATGTTCATTGAAGGAAACTTCAATCATTTATTTACAGCAAAAATATGAACTCACAAATAAAATGTTGTTTTATCTGAAATTTTGGAAGGCATATAAAAATGCAGAATTAAAGTATGGCACTTTTGCCAGAACATTATTGATGCAAAATGAGAAAAACTATGCATTCTCCCTCCATCCAGCCAATAAGTAACTCAGTGTCAATGAAATGTATACATGCAATAACATTACATGCCTCCTCTTGATCAGTAATCATAATTAAGGACTGCTTTTGGTCAGTGATGTCATTTTTTGTACATAATGAGCTTGCAATAAAGGCAAGCAAAAGTGCAAATGATAAAGTCAACACCCATATCAGGGATGCATGAGCATTCATATCCCATTAATAAGGATCCTGTTAGCTTACACACTCAGAGGTCTCAGATTCACAGCTGGGCACAACCCTTGAAAGTTCTGCGAGTCATGAGTGTCTCTTAAGTTTGACAAAAGGTTTTATAATGTAATTAAGAGGGATATTATTGTTAGTAACATTGGTTCATGTATTAAAAATACCTTTTGTATCACCATCACTTAGAACAGCACTTCACATAATATTTTGGAACAATTTTTCAAGAGTTGAATGAAACAAAGATTGGTCTTTGGAAGAAAGATGGATTCTTAACATACACTAAGAAACAGAGACACAATAATGTGCAGTTTTATCACTGATGGTGTAAATGAAAATATAAAAAAAGAGGATTAATTTAAGTTTATTTACAGTTATTCTGAAAAGTTTTCCACTGAATCCACTCCTATTCAGCTTAAACTGGAATGAATGAAAAATGTCCACAATTCAATACAACAGACACATTCAACAGTATTTGGGGAGATAAAAAATAATTCAGCTCTTTAAGTATTTAGAGCCATGAGCAAATAAACCTACAAGTGTTATCATTGCCTTCCAAAATCATCCAAGGAAAATGATCTTCAAAAATTCATTATGGTAAATACATAATTGCTTTCATACATGTAAATTTGGTGAACATTTCACATGTAGTATAATTTTATTAGATTTTAGAAATTCATCCTGACATCTCTTGCATCAAGGAAAAACTCCAAATATTTTTTTTTAAAGACAGTCTTGAGATTCTCCTGAACTTTGGCATCACAAGTTTAACTTCCACTCTTCCTCCAATGGCACCATCAATTTGTGTACCCCATTTTTAACATTAACACACACTATCAAACAGGACTCCATTATTTACAATCAAAAGTACAAATTTTTTGCTTTTTGTAAGTTCTACAAAAAATTTTCATTCTATGAATACTCAGTCTGCATTTCCAATTTCTTCATGATTTTGACAATATGAACTTCACCTTAAAACATAAGATCAAACAAGGCTAGGTAACACATTGTTACAAAAAAATGTCCTTACTAGCAGATTAAAAAAATAATTACACACACTCAAGATTCTTCAGAACTGTCCATCACCTTTAGACCTTTACCGGTAGTAAAATAGCCAGTCATGTGAACTTGCTATATTATTTCTATTTCAAAAATTGATTCAAGCACATCTCATAACTTGCATTACTCAGGTATTAAAACTAATGAAAGAGAATTACATAAAATTATTGAAAAAGAGAAAGGCTAATTTTGTCTTCAAATCTGCGGACAAAATTAGCATATGAAATTTCAATGATTCTTTGAAACCTGTAATTTAAGTAAGAAATCCAGTGTGGACTTGATCAAAATATGATCTGAAGGATGCTTTGAAAAATAGCTCATGGTCTTCAAAGAATATCAAAAGGTATCATTAGTTGGCCATTTCAGGGTGACTCAGGTATGATAGGGTAAAATTAATAGTAATTTGTCTTTAGTTAAAAGTATAGTTCAGAAGTGAGAACAATGATTCATTTCCATAATATCTTGTTCTATATCAATGTCTGTAAACTAAAAGCTTCTTTCTATTTGATTAGACTTCTCCAGGAATTTCTTAATGATTGATCCCTCTCTCTTCACACAACAACCCACAAAATTGACAAGAAAAGTTGCTCTCTTAGTAACTTCACTAGGTTTCAGGAGATTGTCAAATGAAAAGCTTAGTCTTTATTTGTACTTTGAACATCTTGTCTCTATTTGTGCCAATATTTGATGTGGCAGAAGACTCTGACAATCAATGACAATTGCTGCCATTGTTTGTAAATTTATTGCAATTAATTCATTAGTAAACATCCACAACTTTCACAATATCTGGAAACATGACAAAGGCTCACCTTAACAAGATACATTCAACATAATAATAGGGGTGAGGATAGATAATCCACCCCTGAAGTCTTTTTGTTAAGCATTGACTCATAATAACAGAGACAGAAACACATGTAATTTTCCACTTAGTGAAAATTTAATTTTCAACTAGTTTTGATGAACTACATCATTTTCATGTTTCAAGAGTTGAAAATGATATAGTTAATCAAAGCTGGTTGAAATTAAATCTTCATTAAGTTGAAAAATTGCAGGAGTTCTCATCCCTGTTATTATGGAATGGTTCCACCACATCACACCTGAATCTGTAATTTATATTTAAAGCATTGACTCAATTGTAGAAGTGTGAGAACCCAACTACGAGTACATTTTAATAACTTGGGGATTGTGTACAGCACCAATGAGTCAACTGAGTAAATGATGTTTTAAATGCATGCCATTAAGCCAAAACTGGAGGAGAGAGCTGAATGAAATTTTGAATTTAAATATTCAATAGCCATTCACCTTAATAGGGCTCTGCAATAATTTTCTTGATCCTTTACATTTATACTATAGGCAGTATAACAGAGTCATTCAGACATTGTGTATCATTTCAATTTTAATGCCATAATACAAACTTAATACTTTTCTAAAACAAATATCCATTTCCTGGTGATACATTGGCATGACGTGACACATAAGTCATGTAACATGAGTCATTAAACAAAAGAATGCCTACCGATCGTTTAGCTTGAGTGATAAAACTGAAAATAGTATATTTCACTTGAACATCTCAGATTGAACAATTTCCTTTATTGAAAATAACAACAAGATCTTAAGTGACCGGTTGATAAAAAGGAAATGACAAGCCTCAGTTAAATGGAATACTTCTGATGAAATGCTCAATGGAGGGTGTGTTAAGCATGTCAAGCATCTCCAAAATCTACAATCAAAATAATTTATTACTTTACATACTTTATTCACCATTGTAAATCACATCAAAAATTGGAAAAAATAAATGAGTGGGACAATTCAAAATTCCACTTATTGCCTAGAAAAGGAACATTTATACATAATTTTCATTCATCCATGCTATTCATTAAAAGTATGAAATGCATCATGCCATGCTTCATTAATGCTGAGAAGACGTTTGCAAAAATGAAAACACCATCTTCCATCATCCATTGACCTGACAGAAGGTGACCCTAATCCACTGTCTTCTCCCTGCACACAAACAAGAACCAAAAGAACACACGGGTCATAGTCAAAAACAGTTCAGACACTCAATTTACAAACAGAGATTTCATGAATGATACCAGTCTTAGGGAAGAGGATATGGAATTTTTGCCCACCTCCAAGACAAATCTTTAATCTCTCCAAAAATGGTGATGTACCACCAACATTCAAAGAAAATGAAATAAACAATGACTCACTTTAAATTTCTGTGATAGATAACAAACAGATAATGAGCAACTCCATTCTAATATCTATATTTTTTTATGATACAGTAAAAGTAAAAGCCATATTCTGTCTACACAATTAGCTTAGTCATGGTGAAATGGAAGTGCAACTTAATGTAAGGTTTCCACACCTATGCCATTCTTTTAAAATAACATAAGTTGAATCTGACAAAATCACCACATTTTAAGAATTTTTTATACATTAAAATTTTCCAAGAGCTAACCCAAATTCCAAAATATTCATTTGGCATCATTTATGAAGGGTCTCATCACAAAAGGGCAGTGAGAAGGAAAAGATGGAGGAGAGGTTTCTGATCTAATCTATAAATAGGACCATTTAGACTTGAGGGAAGGAATTTCAGAAACAAACTGATCAATACATGAATGCTTGGAAGTAATTATTGAAATGAATGGCTTTCTGTTACACATTCCAAGTGTTTTATTTATATAAATCAGACTTAAATGACAGCATAAATGACATCAACTTTCTGATTCTCATATAAAATATACCAGACTTCAATAGTTTCCATCTTTGTCAAATGAGAAACGGAAGACAATTTGATTGGGAAAACATATATAAGTACACTGTGTTGGCCACAAATAGTCAAGAAACAAGGAGGAAAATGAAATGAGACTGCAATTCTGTAAAAGAGAAATCTGCTCGGAAAATAGTCACCACTGAATTTAAATGCAACATAGCAAGTAGAGAGCTCTTAAGTGCTTCACTGAAATCACTTGATCATCCAGTGTAAATGTATAAAATGCAATCATAGTAAATGATAATAAAAAGACACAAAAGGCAGCATAAACTCTTAAACTGTTAAGCATTAAAGAATACAAAAATATGAAAAACTTATGAAAAGGAACACAACAAATTTACACTTTCAATTTACAACTATAAAAATAGATTGTTACACATCCTATCAACCACTACAGTACAGTACATCTTTCACATTGCAAATTCATGCAACAATGGAAGGATAGAATAAATATACTGCTAATGACTAATCCAAGAGTAGTTAATGTAAAAATAAAATTAGTAATATTTATCAAAAGTAAACTATGTACAGCTAAACAATAAATAGTTTGAGGCAAAGAAGAATAATGCTACAAGCTATGTCATGCATGGAGGTTTACTGATCTCAGAAAATCAACAACTGAATGTCTTATCCTTTCACATTTCAATGAGTATTGAATACAAAAATCACAGCCAAGAACACTTGCAAATTTTGTATCCACCAAACTCAACAGTGAAAATGATTACATCCTATGGTAAGCCTTTGGATCATTGAAAAATTAACTGTCAGGTCACTGACGGCTCAAAACACTACTAGATGACTCCCTATAAGTACTCTCCTGCTGTAATTGATAACGTTGCTGTTAGACTAGGAATTTAAAAATAAGTACATACTTCATGGAAGATATAGCAAATCAATATCATTCCTCCAAAGGCTTTTGGTTTGGCTCATACTGTTGTGAAAAAATGTTTCATGATAATATAAATGAACTCATCAATTTCAACTATGGTCAACTATGACACAAAAAGAAAGACTTCCCTTTTTTATGATGTAGTACATGCAAGTAGTTGCTACCACAATCTTTCTAGGTTTATGTACACATATTAACAGATTAACTTGGCTCCAGAATATAACAACAATTATTCTTCATGTTATTTCTCTTTTAACAACTTATTAAACATTTCCAACTCCAAATTTTAATGAATTAATATTCATTGTTACATCACCACATTACCTAGGTATTTAAAATGCCATACAAAAATGTTCACCCAATTTACAGCATGTGAAATAAACTTTCAATTTAAAGTTTTGCTGTATCATTTTTTATATTCAGGTAAACATTACAGTCATGTGATCTCAACGGTTTCTAACCCAGATATTTTTGTTATAATATCAACTGTAGTAAGATATCACAACATTTTTTGTAAGAAAGATAATTCTTTCATGAGTGCTTTCAGGAAGAAGTACAATCAGTCAGTCAACAACTGCTTCATGAAGCAGAAAGTTAAACTAATAGAAGAATATCTTACACAATATAGCGCTTTCTAGTGGATCCTTTTCTTAATTGAGCTTGACAGCAGCTTCAGTGAGAACGACCTTCCCTAACAACTTTCTCTTTCATGATTCTCAAAATAAAACACACAAAAGCACGACTACTTATTCACAGCACTTGAGAAAGCCACATCTCTGAAGTCTTTTATGAATCCACTTTTTATAAATTGGAGTCTTATTGTGATAATGAAAATGCTCAACAGATCTTTTTTTACACATTCACCGGTGCAAATTTTCTTCCAGATAGAGGGGTTTTTGGGTTTCTTTTAACTTTACACATATACAGTGCTAATCCTATATTTTCAGTTATTCCTTTATTAAGGTCAGAATGGCAAACTCCTCTGGACCATTCACAACACATATTGAAGCACCTTACCAACTCTGTTGGCAGCAGACACATCCCAATCATTGGGGATCAAAAGAGGTTACTAAGGGAGACACTTTCCTCATTTGTGCACATTGGAGTACACACACACTGATGCTGGATGAGGATGGATAACATCATTGCAACAACATATTCAGACATCTGTGGGTGCTCAAAGATTTAATTCCTCACAAAACATTAATTTTCCTCAACGAGCAATCAGGCAGAAAACCACACAAACGTATGCCTACTTTGGAATATTAGAAAGAGAGCTTGCACCACTTACTGTTTTTTGAGTATCACCAAGAATGAAACCAACACCATGGGTTTAAAAATGTTTGGCTGTACCACCATTCCTCCATTTGATTAAGGTGAGAGGGAGAGAGAGAGAAAGAGAGAGAGAGGGAAGAGAGAGAAACAGCCAAGAATGCAAGCAATAATGACACCCAAAAAAGCAACACTAAAAAAAATAATGCAAATTAGGAAGCTGCAACTAGGGTGTGTGTCTGCGTGAGTCAGGGGTCTCAAAAGAGTGGAGAGCATATCCAGAGTCATTCTGAGATGAGCAGCACAATTTCATTGGTGCCTTCAAGAGATTCTCTGAGTCCAACCACCTGTGACCAAAGCACTCTCATTTCTTTCCCGGCCAGAGAAGAGGGGTCATGGGCCCTGGGGCACAGATCCCTCCCACCCACCACACAAAAACATATCTCACTGGGCACAGTATATTTCAGTGGTTTTTCATAAACCAAGTTGTTAACAAGGAAAATGACGGACTTGTCACGTCAGCCAGCAACAGGAAGAGCAAACACTAAATCATTTTTAAGAAAATGCCTCATTATTTGTTACATCCAACCCAACCAAATCATTTGGCCATGACAAAGCAGCCATTTTTGGTGTTGTCACAGTGTCAAAGTGTAAAGATGTCATGAACCATTCAAAACTGTGTCCAAGAACCTCAGGTGCTTCCCTTTTACGAATGCTTATCCCAAAATTACCTCCTATTGTTTTTGTGATGGCATGACACCACTTTGGAACCACAGAAGGAGAATTTGAGCTTGCAGACTCAGAAAACTCCACTTCAGGTTTCAGAGTAATCAAATCCTCGATGGAGTTTCAGATGCTCATCCCAAAATCAACCCATGCACATGAAAATAAGAGTGGCAATGAACAGGGCCAGTGGCCTGCCAAAATGCCCTGTCACAAGAAGAAGTCAGCCCTCAGAGGGGGGTGATCCTGAGTCAGGGTCTCGGAGGGAGAGAGAGAGATTGTGGGGGGAGTGAAGAAAGTTTTATTGGTACACAACGAAGGAAAGACGGACATGAGAGAGAGACATAGAGATAGAGAGAGGGCACTTTCAGAGCACGCATGCTGAAAAGACCCCCATCACCCGTCACCCAATGTCCTCCCCACGGTTATTGTATATGGCCGCTCGGTAACTGTACCTATTTGTTGCTGGAGGACTGCGCCGGTCTGGGATGGGGGGCGGGACCAGAGCCACTCCCACTGACCCCGGCCCCGCCCCCACTGATGACATGGCTTCCGAGATGGCACCTCCTCCCCCCACCACCAAATCGCTCACCCTCTCGTCACCTTCCCCAATGCTGCCCTCCACCAGCGATGGTTCCAGCTCAGGGTACTGCGCCATTTTCGATCGAAGCAAGTAGGCATAAGTCTTGTATCGCTTCAGCTGAAAAGGATGAGATGAGAGTGGATGCTGCCTTTATTTTGACACACTGCTTTGACTTAACCATAATAACAAAATGCAGACAATATAGCCTCACTGACTACCAAACAAGTGACCACAATTATCAACCAGGAAATCTGTATTAAGTGAGGGCAGAGCTCACCCAGGACCAAGAGCCCCAATGGAATTTAGGCATTAGGGTAATACGGGCAGCCAGGTCCATCAAAATGACCATGCCCTCCCTTTACTTACCTCAGTTAGTTTATCAATGGCCATTTTTAAACAGAAGAGCATACACAGTTGTTGATTGGTTGTTCTGAGTTGAAGGTGTCTGCCAATGGGAACAATTTAGTCTGGGTGGGGGGGGTAGGGTGGCAGGATTTAAAAAGATAGATACAAGCAAACTTTTAGAGTCCTTAATTGTATTGAGTGGCTGCTGGCGAGAGGGAGGAAATAATAAATATTCTGTAGCTGTTGTTGAAATTTTCTGTGTGTAGCAGCGTGTCGCCTTTAACTTATGTACACCTACCAAAATGACCTTTGGGTTGATTACTGTGTTTACGGTTTTTTTACAGCTCCTGAATATGATAATCTTTTCATGGGATAACTCAAGCACATCTTTCTCTGCCACCAAACCCTCAAACCACTCATCTACGCCTGCTGCCACATTGATGATATCTTCTGCCTTTGGTTCCACAGACATGCAACTTTATCCTCCTTCATTTCTTCTCTCAACTCCTCCTTCACGGTATCTTTAACTTCATCTATTTCTGACTCAAACATTTCTTTCCTCAATATTAACATTTACCTCCAGAATAAAAATTTAACACCACAGTCCACATTTAACCGACCAACAACGCCTTCACTTCATCAGCTGCCACCCATCACATACAAAATGCTCATCCCTCTTTCACTTGGAACAGGCCATGGCCTCCATCTCTGCAACAACACCCTCTCCCTACAGAAATACATGGACCACCTGCATGATTCCCTCAAAAAATGTGGGTACTCAAACCTTTTCAATAAAAAAATCTGTAAACCTATAGCCAATACACCTCTCGTTCCAAAACAAACTGCCCAAAATGCTTAAACCTAATCACCACTTTTTTACCCAGAATTCACCAAATCAAACACAACTCTACCCAATTACTCAAAACAATCAATCCATATCAATTTTATTCCCATATCATCCCCATCATTCCCATATCATGTCTCATTTAAACACCATCAAACTTGTGGGACATCTTCAAATCCACAAGACCTGCGGGTCCCCAGTCTCTTCTTCGCTCCATGCAACTGCCCATACTGCAAATCCTGCCATCTTCTTCAACCTCCCTTAATATCAAATCCCAACCCAAGATTCATTCCTTTGACACTTAAAAAAACATTATATAGTGCCTCTCCTGTAATTCCTGCCCTGCCATATATGTGGATGAATGCACCACCACCCTTTCCCTCCACATGAATAACCACTGCTATTCCACCAAATCTCCGATAAGGTGGGAAGGGATTGAAAGAGAATTCAAAAGATAGTTTTGGAAGATGGTGCGAATGGTGAGCATTACTCCTGATAAACACATGCATAGAAATACACTGCAGAAACACATACATGAAAGATATTGGAAAATCTTCAATAATGCAGAGTTGACAAGAATATTTGTATTATAAAAATTATGGATCTTTATGAGGGTTGAAATCATTTGGTAATATTTTCAATGTAGGTGGTATGAACATCGGCTTATTTTGGGAAAGATATGGCACAAGGAAAGCAAGTTTTAATGAATGTTTCTTACAGTCATAAAATATGGGACTAAGATAAGTTTACCTCAAAATGCAGGAATGCATCCTTTTCTCTGTAATTCTGTACACTAAGGGACTTGGTGCCTCTATCTGGTGGGTGCCTTCGATGCTCATCCAACTCTGCTTCCAACCTCTGAACCCGGTCCTCATGATCCCTCAACTGTTCACGCTAGAAAGAAGAAAGTTGGAAAGTGGCGAAAGAAATTCAGAATATTCCCAGCAAGAGAGCACAATGAAACCACCAACTTCATTCACCTTGAAATATATAAAAATAGGTATATTTTAGTGCAGTAAGAGTATAAAGCTCTGTTTTCATTAATATAATTGTGTAGCACCACATACAGTAATGGTGCCAATCATAATTCGCAAATTGCTGCTGTAGGTTGGAGCACCACAGAATTTTCCCATCTGATGATGCTGCTGACATGAATGAAAATGGGATATGTCAGCAATTTATAAAGAAAATGCCAAATCAGATGCATGAAAACTAAGCCAGTAGTACCAAATGTATGATAATGGGATGAACTTATGCTGTATAACTACTATGGCAGTTTGTGGTAAAAACCAAGCTATGAAAAAATGACCTAATATTCCTACGAATGTGTATGATTTCAGCAAATTATCATGATCACTAAATGTCTAAACAATATCCTGGCACACCCTGGATTAAACTTTGACATGGAGGAAGACCCTGCTACCCTCTACAGCTATAATGATGGATAAAGGAAATTTACTCCTGATAAGATCACCCATACCAGGGAGGAAAAGAAAATGAATGATTCTCACTAGTGCCTAGCAATTAAAAAATAAATTTTAAAACTTTCATCTACACAACACATCTTGAAAACCTATCTTACTACCTCTTGATCCAATGGCTGAAATATAGAAGGTGTTGTTTATTAACAGAGCAAGCCATTTAATTGTACCACTCTCACTGCACAATTTTCCAACGTTAGGATGAGAGGGAGCATTGACCAAAATCAAAAACTCTTCTTTTACTCCTTTAAGTTCCCAGAACAATGATTTGGTAGTTCATAACTTTGAAAATGAAATGCATATGGAATTTGTCATTGTGAAAACTCTGGTGAGCCATGTGTTAGCTGAATTTTTTAAATTGTGGGGCCTCAAGGAAAATAATAGAAATAGAAGAAGATGGCAGGAGAACAATAAGTAAGTACCCTTTCTCTGATAATTAGTTAGGTGCACACATGGCCACTCAGTAATCAATCCCATTGCCAAACTGAGGACCCTAAATGTTACCTCCCAAGACTTCCCAAGATGATGGTGGCTGGCCATAATAATAATAGTGGACCCTGAATCCTAAACTAGGCCATGAGCATAGGGTTTCCATTTGCATGCAAATAGAGGGAGTACTGCTTAATGAACCTGTTAAATTTCAAGAAAAAAAAATGTGCTACTTTAGGAGATATTGTCTAATACTTTGTAATTTTGCTGTAAAAGACAACTGTCCGCTTAACTTCAGTTTAGAGAGTTTCAGAGGGCCCTGTATCCTATACTATGTAATGAGAATAGGGTTTGCATCTGCTCGCTCATAGAAGGAATACTACTGACTGTATAGTGTCAATTTTAGTGAGATAAATGCCCTGGTTTGGGAGATAATGTGGTAAAAACCAAGCTATGAAAAAATGACCTAAAATTTCCACGAATGTGTACTTTGTGGAAAAATGTGTGTTGGTATTACTGAAATGTCAATAGTCTGTAATGGCTGAGATGGAGTCTTCATGGATCACTATCAGGTAACTAAAAACCTGTTATTCTGGAATTCAAAGTTTTCCACAACCATTTGTGAAAATGAGTTAACAGTAGTTTTCTTCAACCTAAACCTTACAAAAAACTCTTCATTGCTCCACATTTGAAAATGATTATGATGTGAACAATAATTATGTGAAAATCTTCGTCTGCTTACAATATCATTTACTTCCACATCCTCTACATTGTCAACTAGCTGAAACAAAAGGTCTGCCATGACTACTCATAATGATACCACCATGCACTGTGTTCATCCTCCAGTTAACTTTAACCCTTGAAATCTCATCTTTAAGTATAAGGTGTGTTAAAAAATTAACAGGAATTTTTTTCATTTCATAGGCTTGGAGAGTCAGATTGTCAAACTTTTTTTTATTATGTTGATATACATGCCCCTGAAGTATGATAAAACTTTCAGCAGTTTTCATTGTGGATTTTGCCTGGGACAGCCACTAAGGTTATATGTGTTTCATGAGCTCGATGATTTTCGCTTGTTAAAAGAAATGGATCAAAGAATTTGTATCCACTTTTGTGTAAAAAATGAAGTTAAGTGTAACAAAGTGTGTGAAATGTTAACAAAGACAAGTTATGGTGAGTCTGCTATGAGTAAATCAAGAGCTTACAAGTGGTATAAGTGTTTCCAAGAAGGCCGCGAAGACCTTGAAGATGACGAAAGCCCTGGATGCCCCAGCTCATCAACAATCAAGGAAAACGTGGAAAAAGTGAAAGAAATGGTTATGAAAGGATCGCCAAATCACAATTAGAAAGTCCCTGATTATGATGGTACATGGATTGGATCATGTCATGAAATTTTTTCCAATTTTTTGGGCATGAAACGCGTGGCAGCAAAATTCGTTCCAAAATGGCTTTTGCACCACGATAATGCATCAGCTCACACTTCATTGCTTGTTCGTGAATTTTTGGCCAAAAACAATACTGTAACATTGGGCCAGCCTCCATTTTGCCAGATATGGCTTCGCGTTACTTTTGCCTATTTCCAAAAATTATGAGAACCTTGAAGGGCCATTGTTTTAACCGCTTAGATGACATTAAAAGAGCATCGCTGAAATAATTAAAGGCTATCTCAAAGATAGAGTTTGAGAATTGTTTTGGGGAATTGGAAGAAGCGCTGGCACAAGTGCATAATCTCCAATGGGGACTACTTTGAAAGTGACAACATCAATGTATTATTATTATAATTATTATTAGGTAATCTACTGGTTAAGGTAGGTTTTTGGATGGACACAACTGTCAAATAAATATTTTGTAACTCCAAACAAAACCCAATCCGGCAACCTAATCTACATCAGGTCTCTCTTCATCTCTGTGTACTTCTTTCCTCCCTTCATCCCATCCAACATCCCTATCCTGTTCCTGCCCTTTCCTCGCTTGCCCAACATTCTCCCCTCTATTACCTTCTTCAACATTCCACTACCACTCAATAGGCCTTTCATCCATTTTTCCTGCCTCCATAGGATTTCTCTCAACAAACACCTCTCCTCACCCACCATCTCCAGTACTTCCTCATTTGTTCTCCTTTCAGTCCATTTCACCTTCTCCATTCTTCTCCACACCCACATTTCAAAAGCCTCCAATCTACGTCTATCCTCCTGCTTCAATGACCACGTTTCCGCACTGTACATAGCTACGCTCCATATCAGAGTTTTTACGAGTCTTGTCTTAACCTCCCTACTCAACGTCCCTGTCATGAACTCTCTCCTCCTTGAGAAAGCCTCCTTACATACCTACTACTTTGACCGTGTTGGTCCATAACACTTCCGAGATACATTAACTGTTCTACCTGCTCTATTTCTTCCCCTCCTATTTTAATGTTTAGCTTAGCCTTCTTCTTCCTCGAAAATCACAAAACCTTTGTTTTATTAATATTGATTCTCATCCCATATTTATTGCACTGAACCTCCAATTCACTCAGCAATGCTTGCAACCCCTTGGCTGACTGAGCAACTAATGCTTGGTCATCAGCAAACCTAACCGATTTTACGAATTCCCCTCCAACTTTCATTCCTACCTCCAGTTCTTATCATGCCTCTTTAATCATTTCCTCCACATATACGTTGAACAGCACCAGTGACAATGGGCAACCTTGCCTTACACCTCTTCCTAACACTGCCCATCCGGACTCTCCGTTTCACACACACTCGTTTTTCCTGGTTCAACTATTATCTTACCCCACTTATTTTTAACTGTTAGCACAGATCTTGCCTTCTTATTTCCCAATAATAACTGAACCTTGCTGTATAGAGCACCAATTTCACCCTTCTTCTGTAAACTTTCCATATCCTCGCATTGCGTTTTCCACCATTCTTCCTTTGCTTTATTTGTGGCCCTTCTCAATGTATTGTTTAACTCTTTGTACTTCATTTTGCCTAATTCTGTGTTTCCATTCTTCCATCTTCTTCTCTCCTCCTTCTTTGCAATCATCTCATCCGTTACCCATGGTTTCCTTATCATTTTCCTGTTAACGGTTCCTATAATGTCTTCAGCGGCTTTCGATATCATTTTCTTGACACATTCTCATTTTTCTTCGATAGTACCCATCTCTTTACCGTCATCTATGATTTTTTCTACAGCCTGCCGATACTCCTTCCTTTTTATTCCATTTAATGCTTCTACATTCCATTTCCTAACCCGCCGCCCCTGCCTTATATAAATTTGAAACGGACGCTACATTTCATTGCAACTAAATTGTGGTCAGAGTCCGCATCCGCTCCTGGGAAACTGCGAATTTATCACACTGTTCCTAAACCTGTGCCTAACCATAATATAATCTAACTGATACCTCTCTGAGTCACCTGGCATTTTCCATGTATGCCTACGCCTTTTGTGGTGTCTAAACCATGTGATGGTGATGACTAACCCCTGTCTTCTGTAAAATTAAATTGCTTTCTGCCCATGTTCATTCCTTGTGCATAACCCATAGTCCCCCACCTCACCACCATCTCATCCGTCGCCTACCGTTGCATTCCAATCCCCCATCACTACCAAATGTTTCCTTGCAGGAACACACGCGATTATATCCTCTAACTCATCGTACATCCTATCGACTTCTTCTTCCTTGTGGTTGCTCGGTGGCATGTATACCTGAACAATGACCAAGTTCGTCGGCTCTGCTTTAATCTCTATGAGTAAAATCCTATCAGTTGCTTGTTCTATATTGACTACGCAACTTCCTACCCCTTTATTTAATATTACGTCAACCCTTCATTGGCTCTCGACCCCACCGCTGTATATCACTCTATAATTGTCACTCCAGTAATCCCCGCTATCTTTCCATCTCACCTCGCAAAGACCTAAAACCTATATTACCTCTTCCCATCTCTCGCTTAATATTCTCTAATTTGCCTGTCCTCAACATTGTCCTGACGTTCCATGTTCCTATTTTAACTACTTTTGTCTTCTTCTGCGTCTTTTGTCCTGCTGCTGTTATTTCTCCCCTGCAAGGGTTTCGTGGGATGACGACCCCGGAAGCCTCCCCCACTGCCGGGCATGACACACAGCCCCTTGGGCTGAGTCCTGTAGTTGCCAGGATTCAATCTATCTATGTTTTCCATCATTATTTTTTTGGGAATAATAATTGAGGTGGTTTCTTGCTGCCTTCCTCAATAGTGTTTTTAACGTGACACCATCACTTAATGGCCGCCCCACTGGGGTCAGATGCCTTTGCAGTCGCCTCACTGAGGAACAGACGCTGCGTGGACTACCTTTCGTCTGGCTCCTAACCTTTGACCTATCTGGCATGGGTGACCCTACCAGGAGCAATTATTATTACCCCAGTCAGCACAGCTCTACGGGTCATCGGAACACACAAGCCCATCCACCACGACAAGGTTGTAGTCCATGGGATGGGCATCAATGTATAAGAATAAATAAATATTATTGGACACACCTTGTCTACGAGGTGTGTTCAATTTTTATTTTTCGGACAATAATAAGAAAAAATAAATATTATTGTCCAAAAAATTAACATTGCCGTTAATTTTTTAACACACCTCGTAGACGAGCACTTTTATCGATGGTTTAAACTTAACCAGTGATTGCATATAAAACTGATTTTTGGCTTCAAATGGAAGTTAATGTTAATGTTCAGTAACCAGACATTATAAAACTGGGGTTTAGCCAGTCTTAGAGCATCACTAGACAGTGCCTCTGGTTCTTCTGCACTGTGTTGAGTTGGTCATTATTAACTACAAGAAAAGAAGTTACTTGCTTAAGAAGCAATTCAGCTTTCCTTTGTGAGACATCGAAAGTAAGCATGTGATGCTTTTATTTAATGTATATTTTATACATAAAACTGCCATGCGCAATTATTCAATAACTTTGGAAAATTTCCAGAACAATCTTTTCTTACAACAGAATTAAAGTATTAAAATTTGATTGATGGCGGATTTCAAATTATTTGAGCTAAAAAGAAAGCAGAGGCTTGCATTTTCAAGAAATAGTCTCAGTGTCTTACGTGAGCCTGATGAGTAATATGCTTCTCTTAAGTATGGATGATAGCTCATTTAATACACAGCTCACAAAACCTTCCTTTCTATAAGCCCTCCCATTTCTTGGCAGAGTTGTTTTACTGTACTCATGATGATTACAGTGTTTTGATTTATTTTAATTGACTAGTTGTCAGAGGTTATTATCTCTGTATCACTAATATGCATATTATTAGCTTACTGAAATATAGTCTATCAATTAATTGGCTTAATTGAGAAATGACATGTGCTCAACCCATTGGAAATGCAAAATGCCCTTATGCACAGACAACCTCTTCAGAAGTTGCTCATGACTATCATCATGTTGACTGCTGTACATCTGACATAATGTGTCCACAAACAAATTTATCCAGAAAATCTAACTGTTGACTACATGAACTTCTTTGAACTTCTGCACATGCAATTTTTTTTACCTCAAATTGTGCTCTAAAATCAGCCTGCATCTTATGTGTATACAAGTAAGGCTTTGACCTATTACTCACAAGCTGATATGCTGGAAAAATAATTACTATTAAGTATTTATTATAGCACCACACATTGAAAATGATTGCAAATGTTGATCAATAATATCACTTTTAGAGTCAGTAGTAAGAAACAGAGTTTTAATATTTCATTGAAAGAACTTCCTATTGAAATTCACAAGAATTACATAAATTGTACATTCATAAATAAACATCAATCATATATTTATACAATGAAGTGTGTTTAGTTACATCTCATGAGTGGTGCAGCCGTGAAACTTAATATACGTTGGGCTAACAGGGATGTTACCCCTCTGCTAAAACATACGTGTATACATTGTAAATTCTGAGTGTACAGATATTCAACCTTAAGAAGAATGAGATTAATAGTTACAATACATTTTATTTACCCAATGATCATATCATAAAAATACCAGGTAGATGGTGTTTATACATGATATAAGCCACGTCAAAATGGAGTAAAATACCTACAGGCTCAATTGAGATACAAAGTATGTTGCTAACAATTAAATTTAATGTAGTACCAACGTATACACATGCACACAAATATCCAGTAAAAATCATGGACTATTAATGTATACTAAACTATGAGCATTGCTATAAACTAAAAGTATGGACTCAATGATCAGGAATATTGTTGAGATATTCGTCAACTGAGTAGAACATGTGATATTGTAGATATATTTTTTAATTAATGCTTAAATGCAGTAATTCCCTTAGTATCCTTGTACTTTTGGGTAATTTGTTATATAATCTGATGCTCATTTCCGTGGGCCCTGATATCAGTTTTTAGTTCTAATATTGCTGTAATGGATATTGTGCCTTCCTCTGGAGTAAGAATGTAACAAAGGCATAGGATATGGTTGTTTTAAACACATATATTGATAATGTCAAAATAATAACAGTAAAAAAGTATTGGTACAATATTATCATGGGATCTTGAGAGAGAAGATTTTCAACCAGTATTTCATTTCAACTTGAATTTGTAAATTATGCTTCAAGACACTAAAACAAAGCAGCTGAAAGACATTTTGGCTCAGTGATGATGGATTTCCAGGAATATATGATGAATAAATATTGTTATATTTGCAACTGCTAACTTCTTAAAGTAACAATCCAATTTTCTTTGAATTAAGTGTTAAAACATTTTCATCTTTTCTGTCTGGTGTCGTGGGGGGGTGGAGCGAGAGCAGTAGTGGGACTCCTTGGGCTTCTTTTTATTCCTTTAAAAATTTTATTAAAATCACGGAAAGTAATCTCGCCCACCAAACAGCCAGTAGCCTTGCTCTTGTTGACTTACTGCCCACTATTCACAATAGCTATCTAGCAATCTCGCAACATTTAGCAGAACTTGAACAAGCTCTTTCGCTCATATGGACTACCGTTATGCTAGCGGAGCTGGGTAGGTTGCAACCCACGATCCTCGCCCTGTCCCACCTAAAAAGAATCTTGGAAACTGCTAAAACCCAATTGGTGCCTGACCATCAATTCGCACTGTACGAAAGCATTTCGGTTATATCTATATACAGCATTGCATGAGTTGGATGCTCAGGCATGCTGGTACTATCATGCTATTGGTTGCACTCCTGTTAAGTCGCCGGAATGGAAAATTTAGAGTGTACAAGGCTCACACCTTCCCGGTGGGGATGTCTGACGGCCAACCGGCTATGGTCTTAAAACCAGATTCCATGTACTTGGCGGTAACAGAGAACCACGATGGGTTTATCCTACTCCCACCTGATTATGGCGAAGACTATGTTACAGGCGATGTACAAGTGTGCCTTCCCTCCTATCCTATCCTAAGCAACCTATCTGACTCGTGCAACATAGCGGCATTTTTAAACAGTAGCATATCTATAAAAACTCACTGCGAAGTCCACTTACGTAGCACTCCGTTTTTGGAGTATGTTAAGGGAGAAATTGCAGGTCAGTGGCTGCTCAGCGTGAGCAGGGAGCTTTTTTTAAATATTTCTTGCCCACATAGACGATTTCAAGTGTCCTTAAAGGAACATGGGAGTTTCATCCTCTGACCGGGCTGTGTCGCAAATGAGGGGATATCTCGACTGGAAGGAATTAGCATTAACTATTCTAGCAATTCCTCCATTTACTTGGACATACTATTTGAACCCATACCCAAGGTTTCCCCCGATTTATCAGCAGTAGGCTATTTGTACAAATCCTCAGGTGTTAATCAAAGTATAAATGAAATACTAAATTCTATTAAGAAACTGAATACGAATGAAATACCATCGATATCTATGGCTGAAACCACTCAACATTTTAAAACAATTGAACCATTAATCAAAAATGTCAAGTTAATCCATTACGCTGGAATTCCTGCATTAGCTCTTATAGCTTTTACCCCTTTCGGTGTAGGCTATAATTTTTGCCACCAAAGAGTGGGGAAGGGGCAGAAATCCTGCACAGAAGTGCCGGAACACCCACCTATTCAGGAGTATAATGTCTCCCAATCTGCGTCCCCAACATTTGTCCCCCTTTTCCCAATCTGTGAAAGGCCCAGTCAACTGATGTGCTAATGTGTTTAGGCAGCTTTGAACTTGTATGTGGAACATTTTCATGTGTGTGTGCGCGTAAGGACATTGAAGAAGGAAAATAAGGGCTGAATACCCACCTATATCAATGATTGTTCAAGAATGTGCATTTCCAATGGAACAAATTCTTAAAAGATTCATACTGTTATTCAGCATTTTTTTATATTTGTACACTCTGCATATTGATACTTAGTGTTTTCTTCATTTTTATTGTTCATGTATATGACATTTTCTCGGAGCCTTGAAATTCCACGCCCGGGGGCTTAACTGCCGACGGGGTGATGTCGTGGGGGGGTGGAGCGAAAGCAGTAACGGGACTCCTTGGGACACTAGCCATCCACCCGCGTTCTCATTCCTCCTCGTGCATCATTTCTGAGGTATCAATTCACCCTTTGGTCCCCAGTATTTCGCATAAATACAAGGGGGACCCAACTAGGGGGGCTTGTCTGTTCCCTTGCCGGTCTGCGCCATCGCAAGACCCGCTCCTACCTTCCCTACGCCGGTCTGCGCCCTCGCAAGACCTGCGACTCCCCCTTCCCTATGCTGGTCTGCGCCCTCGCAAGACCTGCGACTCCCTGCCTTATTCCCTGTGACTCCCTTTGGGCTCTGAGCATCTGTGTTACAATGATGTAAGTAACAATAAATACGCCCAACAAAAGTGGTTCTTCCTCCCTTAATGTCCCCGCCGAAACTGGTTCAAGTAATTTTGGTTAATTCTAACCTGAAAAATCATGGTACATCTTATGGGCTGGGAAATATGGTATATGGTATCATGAAAACCAAATTTCAATATCTACATACATAAAATGGTCAAATATAATCAACAAAGTTGGATACTTGCAACATTACCTTCAGCCATTTCTGTAGCAGTGAAAATTTAGAAGAATATGCATAAATATGACCTTTTTCCTTTTCGTTGTAAATGATATTTCTTGGGAAACTGGTTGAATTGAAAGTGACTGGAAAATAATTCAATCTTAATGTGAATTAAGCATTGCGAACACATATCTTTTCTCAAGTGAGTGTCACACTGTTGAAATTAACCAGAGTGCATGACACAAATTCACATGCAAAATTTTAAAGGTTGTCCCACTACAATTTTGCAGTGGAGTTTGAAATAGAAAAACAAAATGTCTCCATGCTCACCAGATTGAGTTTAGTGTGACTGCAGGGGAGCAGGGGACGCTGAAACTTTCGCTGAGATCCTACAGCACTGGCCAGAGGTTGTGCAGAGAAACTTGCAGCTACAAAGTTTATTGTGTCAATCCAAGACTGAAGTTCCTTGGAATCACTGCAAAGAAATGATCACCATAAATGAGTGTGACTTATTGACAGAGTTATGCCAAACAGGTACACCTTTAAAAACCTGTGTGTTAAAGATAGTCTTGATTGAGATAGATATTTAAACATTTGTGTATGAAGTATGACTCTTTAAGGACATATGTGGTTAGCTTGAAAGGTCCTTTGAATCACCATCAGATGTCAGCGCTAGCACAATGAGTTCCCCCATAGTAATAGGTAATCCTTTATGAGTAAACATGTAACATGTCTGTGCTCTGGGAAGAGATCTGTGATGTAGACACCTCTCTGTTGTTGTTCCGTTAAGTGATTTGTGAAGATGGAAGAATTAGAGATTTGAGCAGTGATAAAATACTTCGTAAAGAAAGGTATGAAAGCAAAGGAAATTAATACTAACTATCAGAACACTCTGACTGAGGACTCTGCTCCTTCATTATCAACTCTGGCCAAGTATGTAGACTAATGAGTTTAAGTTTGGTCAGGACAGCTTAGATGATGATCCACACAGCAGTCGGCCAAAATGTGCCACTGCCCCAGAAATTATTGCAAAAGTGCATAAATGCCCAAAATTTGTCAAAATGGTGAAACACAATCCAATGCTAATGTAAACTTTATTGGCAATAGCCCTGGCAGATACCCTACAGCTAGTATGCATTAAATCATTTACATTGTTGACATGGGCATTGTTTGTTGGCATCGACAGTTGTCCAACTCTCAGTTGTTCATCCATTGAGGTTGGTCCAGACTGGAAATGGCTGTATGAATGAAAACACTGTCCAACTCATAGAGTCATTGCCAAATGTCTCTTGAACCATTGCGTAGGTTTCAGTTGCACTTTTCCTGAAGTTAAAACAAAATTCAATGCATGGGCACTTCTTCTCAAACACCTTTATTCTCACCAAGACAAGAATTTGCACAGCAAGCTCAGACAAGAATTACTGTTGTGTGCAGATAAGTCAAGATAAAGCCACGAGCAAGGCAGTGTTTTAATTCTTGCAAACACCACTATGAGAGACACCTCACTGATAGTGAAGTGAAACCTGGATCACAATAAAGTTTATTGTTTATGCGGATTTACATAGTTTTATTTTGACATTATTCATCATGGAGCTATCCCACTACATTATGCCTGCAACGATTAACTATTGAGGAAGGCAATGGGAAACCACCTCTAATTCTAAGATTTCTATGATGGCCAGGGTAGACAAAATAAATCCTGGCAACAATGGACTACATCCAATCAGCTGTGTATCGAGCCCGGCAGCAGAAGAAGCAAGGCTTCATCATCTTCATTTTCATTTCATGGTCATCATCTCAAGAAACCTTTCCAAAGCAAAACCTACAGCAGCAGCACAGAAAACACAGAAGAATAGGACAGCATTAGTTAGAAAAGGAACTTGGAACGTTGGGACAAAGTTGAAGAATAGAAAATTAGAAAATATAAAGCCAGAGATGGAGTGAAGAAATATAGATATTTTAGGGCTGTGTGGGGTGAGATGGAAGGACAGCGGGGATAATTATAGAATAATATACAGCGGCGGGGACAAGAGCCAACGAGGGGTTGCCGTAATATTAAATAAAGAGGTAGGAAGAAGCGTAGTCAACATGGAACAAGCAATGGATACAATATTACTCATAGAGATTAAAGCAGAACCGACGAACTTGGTCATTGTTCAGGTAAACATGTCACCGAGCAACCACAAGGAGGAAGAAGTCGGTAGAATGTATGATGAGTTAGAGGGCATAATCACATGTGTTCCTGCAGGGAAACATTTGATAGTGATGGGGGATTGGAATACGATGGTAGGTAAAGGAAGAGATGGTGATGAGGTGGGGGACTACGGTTTAGGTACGAGGAATGACCATGGGGAGAAACCAATTGAATTCTGCAGGAGACAGGGGTTAGTCATCACCAACACTTGGTTTAGGCACCAAAAAAAGGCATAGGTATACACAGAAAATGTCAGATGACTCAGAAAAGTATCAGTTAGATTATATTATGGTAAGGCACAGGTTTAGGATGAGCGCGATCAATTCCCACAGATTCCCAGGAGCAGATACAGACTCTGACCACAATTTAGTAATTATGAAGAGTTGCCTCTGATTGAAAAGATAAGGCAAGGGTGGCAGATTATGAAATGCATGTTAGAAGAATTAAGTGGTTTGAGAAGAAAGGAGAATCAGCAAGCTTAGAGAAAAGAATGAGTCAGGGATTGGAGATGAATACTATTAAGGAAAAATGAGAATATGTCACAGAACAGATTTTGAAAGCTGAAATACAAACCTTTGTTCAAAAAGTTCCCAAACTTTTTGTATAGTGTGCTTCTAGCAGGCTATTTTTTAATCCACTTGGAGGCTTTGCGTCCTGGGAAACTTCCCGAATAACTATCTTCAACCACTTTCTTGATATCTTGTTTTGTTCATTAGTTATGGCCGTTTGTGTGAAAGGGTGTTTGTGAAGTGCGGCAAAAAATCAGATCCATGGAAATGAGCTCTTTGAAGGAGCAGTGTTGTTCTTTAAAAATCCTTCGTGGAAACTTTTGAGTTGATCACCAAGGCTTATGGTGATGATGTTATGAAATGAACCTTGTGTTATGAGTGGTTTACCTGATTCATAAAGGGGTGGTAATCACTGGAAGATGATTAGCATTTCAAAAGACCCTTGCATTGAGAAAGTGAATGATCACTTTGTGCAAATAGATGTTTGACTGTCAGGGAATTTGCAGAAGAGGGTAGCATCTTGATTGGTTTGTGCTATGAAATCCTGACTGAATAAATTGAGGATGCATCGAGTCCCTGTCAAATTCATGCCTCGCCTGATGACAGCAGATCAGAAACAACATCTGGGTTAAAGTCTCTTGGGAACTGTTTGATTGAGCTGAAGAGGATGAAACCTTCTTGTACAGAATGGTAACAGGTGATGAGTTAAGGGGTTTATGGTTATGACATTGAAGCAGAAGTGAAATCTTCACAATAGATTGGTGAAACTTCCCCCCCACTCTAAAAAATGCTTGACAAGTTTGCTGGAATGTCAACATGATGTTGAGTGTTTTTTCTATGCAAAGGGGGTTGAGCATCACAGATACCAACCTAAAGCCCAGACAGTCAACATGGGGTACTACCTAGGAGTTTTGAAACACCTAAGGCAGAGATTCAGGCGAAAACAGCCCAAACTTTGGAGGAGCGATGAGTGGTTTATTCAGCATGACAATGCGCCGGGTCATTTGTCTCTCATAACTCATTAGTTTTGAGCCAAAAGCAAAACCACTGTGCTTCCCCACCCACCCTACTCACCAGAACTGCCCTCGTGTGAATTTTGAGCAACCATGAGGAAATTGGCAGAGGGGATATGGCGAGTTGGATGTTGCGAAAGGGAGTGTGTAAGTCCAGCAAGGCCTTTACTGTGGGCCATACAGGTGCACAGGGAGGTTGTGCAATTATTACATTTGCGGAGGGTGTTGGAGACTGCAGTTTATCTAAAATGTGAGAAGTGTTGCAGATAAAGGAAGGAATCATCATTTTAGAGAGGTAAAAAGCACTAAAGTTTACAACAAAGTGGGAATTATTAAGATTCCACACTATATCAATTGATTTACACTATTAGGAGATAAAAAGATATATGTAACTACTTGTTTTTGATTGGAATACTCATATCTCTTTGGGCACAATTTGCTATCACAATAATATTAATGTGAAGTACCCTATCATGAGCAATACATACATTATGCACTGAATGGTTGAGGCCTTAACTTTGTAGATACTTTCTTAAGTTATACATACATTATGTGGTTACCATCAATTTTTCTCTGTGTGAGTGCTTAAATTGATGACATCCATTCCTTTTTCCTGTGTTTTGGGCACCCAAGACTCATTAGTCCAGGTCATGGTTGAGAGGGGAGACTTGGGTGGTCACAGTCACAGACTGAACACAAAAAGTAAGTAATTTCAACAATATTCACCCAGTGTCTATCTTTGTCACCCAAATAAACAAAATAAAACGTCCCTTTGACACCCAATAAACAAATGAATGAGATTATTATGTCATACAAATGTGCTCACTTGCTGTTGGGAGTTCTCTTGAAGTAAAAATATTGAAGTGAGGTATGGGTAGGAAGGAGTTTGACAATGTTTTGGGTTTGACAGGGCTATGCAGTATGTCACACTTAATAAGCAAGAGCACATTTTTTTAACTCAGTAGAGTCTGCAAGCACAATGAGATTGCACACACCCCGAGAGCTGGTCTTGTGCACTCAAGGTGCAAAGGGATACTCGTGGCATGCACCTCTTTCTCAAACATGCACCTAGAGATGTGTTGTTGTTGATCAGAAATACTCATCAATTCATCTCTGAAATTTAAAAACAGAGTAGAAGTAATGAGACCTCACTTTAGGACTGATTGCATATGATGAATCATATTTTGTATGATGTTCATTTATTTAATCTTTCAGAGTCATTTTTAGTGAGTTCACGAAATATTTCCCAAATAGATAAGACTCAAATTATACCTACAGGGAGATACATAAATGTCACATATATTAATTAAATATCATTATTAGGCACATTGTTTTTCTCATGGATTCACCTTGTCTGAAAGAGGTACTCTGCTTGATCTGCTGTTTGCAGTCGAAAAACATGCTGTTTTTTGGTGTAGTCAGCTGCCTTTGTTGCCAGCGCATGATGCACGCGAACAGCATTGTGGAAGCTCTCATACATGGCTGAACCTTCCCTCCCACGACGGAAACCATGCTCATCCTTGTGCAGATAGAGGACCAAGTCCCTTAGCGTGCAGTAGAACATTTTCCATCCCCTCTTCCCAAATGGAGCTGGGGAAAAGGATATGTAATTTCAAATGAATTCAAGGCTAATTGACAGGAACAAATGAATCTAAATTTAATGCTGATAATTTAAAGATTAAATGCGTCTAATACAAAAGTGAAGTGGAATCTTGATACAATAAGAGCTCATGATTCCTGCAAATCACTCGCCTTATTGAGTTCTCATTAGAACCAATGATTTAATCATCACATATTAGCTAATTCCAGACTTAAGAACTTCATAGCCATCAATGTCAGCATTTTATGTCATATTCATATGGATATTGACCATGATTTTATTAATAATAATTTAACATGTATTTTTATGAATATGCAGGAATTTCATAGCATGCATTTCCATATTACTATAGTATATGGCTGACCCCAGCAACTACACCAGCATGAAATCATGAACACAGAGCATTACTGGCTTAAAGTATTACAGACATAACATCTTTGGAATAGATTGAGAAGGTTTTCTATTAATTCATAGACAAAAAATTTTCATACCTGCCTTTTTTATATGTAAAAACTCTGAATATTTCTTATTGGATGGAAGTTATTGTGACATATATCTAGCCATATTTTAAGTAAAAAATTACCTACAATATACTACCTTGATCAAAAAGTTCCCGGAATAACCACCGTGTGGCGCTCCCATTGTTCCGATTTGAGTTCTGTTTTTTTGTTAAATTGGTACATCTGTTGTTGATATTCCCTTTAAATCTTAGTGTCAGAACTTGACATTTGCAAAAGTTACGTAGCCAAGAGTACATCTATCTCTGTGTGTGTTGGCGATTTTTTACAATTGCAGAAATGGATTTAAATTTGCAACAACGAACTTGTATTAAATTTTGCGTAAAAAACGGATTTAGTGGCGCACGGACGTTGGAAATGTTGGAAAAGTGTTTCGGCAACGATTCTCTAAAAAAAACGGTCGTTTACCAGTGGCACGAGCGGTTCAGAAGTGGTCGTGAGTCAATCGAAGATGATGAACGCAGTGGCAGACCATCGACATCGAAAGTCGGTGAAAAAATTGATAAAGTAAAAGAAATGTTAGTCAATAACCGCAAATTAACCATCAGAGAAATAGCGGAGGACTTGAACATTGCCTATGGATCCGCCCAAGACATTGTGGTTAATGATTTGGGTTTCCGTCGTGTAGCAGCAAAGTTGGTGCCAAAAGACCTCAATTTCATGCAAAAAAGAGACCGTGTTGACGTCGCAAAAGACATGATTTGCGAGGCTGAATCCGATCCCACATTCATCAAATGGATCATTACTGGAGACGAGACGTGGGTTTATGAGTACGACACGCAATCCAGACATCAGGCAAGTGAATGGCGTTCACCAAATGAGCCGAGACCAAAAAAACCACGTCGTTTTCAGTCAAAAAAGAAGGCAATGCTGACGGTTTTCATGGATTACAACGGTGTGGTGCATCATGAATTTTTGCCAGAAGGCCAGACAGTAAACAAAGAGTATTATTTGGGCGCTATGAGATGTTTGCGTGAAGCAATTCCCCGAAAGAGACCAGAAATCGTCGCACAGTGCGTCGAGACCGTCGCACAGTGCTATCATTATTTGTAATTTTTTGACGAAAAATGCAACAAATACCATCCAACAGCCACCGAATTCACCTGATTTGGCTCCCTGTGACTTCTTTCTGTTCAATCGAGTTAAAAAACCATTACGGGGAACGCGTTTTAGCAGCCGAGAGGAAGTAATGGAAAAATCACAGGAAGCACTGATGGACATACCGAAAACCGAATATAAAAATTTTTCGAGGATTGGATCAAGCGCTGGCATAAGTGTGTTGCAGTCGATGGGGATTACTTTGAAGGGGACAATATAGATTTAGATGAATAAACTTGTATTTTTAATTTTCTTAATAAATTCCGGGAACTTTTTGATCAAGGTAGTACATTTCCTAATTTGACATAAATAAAATAGACATGAGAAACTTTTGTTATCACACAAAATGCAGAACAAACAAAGTTAAAATGATCCAATGGCAAGGACCATAACATTTCAATCATTCAAATCTTGGCCACAGCTTTATATTTTCATCATTAAGTCCAATGGGCGGGAGACTTAAGTACTTTTTAAGCGTCATCTACTGATAACCAAATATTACATTTAAATAATTTGCTGAGTCCATCCCGCTGCCAATTGTTTTAATGAAAATGTGAATATGAACCCAAAAGTGGATGATACAACTATTTTCCAGAACATTGAAATAACCCCCTACAGTACCACCTTTTGGTCGTACATCATCTATGGAATGTTCCAGCTAAAAAGAGGTTTTGGAATAGGGTTCATTTCCATTTCATGAAAAGTTTTGAAATTAATTATTTAAATATCCTCTTTGGAGCAGTGTCAGACTTGGTCAACCAAACAATATGATTACTATTATTCAAGTTAGAGCCATCAGATCATTTGGTCTGTCACCAACATTGCGTCTTTTGCCCGGAGTGGAGACCCACTTGTACCGCTTATTTGATCAATATTAATTCCTTTTTCCAATTGCATATCCCTATTGTGACCATCAGTCAAAGAAGGCAGATTTTTAAATTCAGGTAGAAATGGTAATTAGTGAGTAGATGAGGGTAATCCCAGAAGTACCCAACCCAACAAGGAAAACACAAAAATTTTGGAAAAAATGTATTTACTTTTCAACATAATCTCCTTTCAGCTCTATACACTTTTCTCAGTGATGCTCAATAAGTTCCATACCCTTTTTAAGATAATAACTGTCTTGCTCCTAAAAATAGTCATTAACTGCTGACATCACTTCTTCACGGTTGGAAAATCTTTGACCACCGAGCCATTTTTTCAAGTTTGTGAACTGAAAATAATCCAAGGTTGCTAAATCTGGCGAATAGGGTGCATAAGATAGCAATTCAAACTTCAATTCATGAATTTTGACCATTGCAATAATGGATTTGTGAGTTGGTGCATTGTCTTGATGAAACAACACTTTCTTCTTGTCCAAATGTGGACGCTTTTGCTTGATTTCTTCATTCAAATATTGCAATAAGTTTGCATAATACTCGCTGTTGATAGTTTCTCCTTTTTCAAGATAGCCAATGAAAACTAACCCATGCGAATCCCAAAAAACCAACGCCATGACCTTGCCTGTGGATGAAACAGTCTTCGCCTATTTTGGAGCCGATCCTCCCTTTTGAATCTATTGTTTTGATTGTTCTTTTGTCTCGGGTGTGAAGTAATGGACCCATGTTTCATCCATGGTTATGAAATGGCGCAAAAATTCTGTTTGTTGCAGTAAAACTTTGCTAAACACTCAATTGAAACATCTTCACGACACTGGTTTTGCTCAAATGTGAGCAAACGCGGCACCCATCTTGCACACAGCTTTCTCATGTCCAAATTTTTGGTTAATATGCGATGTACTGCACTTTTGGAAATGTCTACTATGTCTGCTAGCTCGTGAACTTTCAGTCGACGATCATCCAGTATCACTTTGTGGTTTTTCTTCACTGTTTCTGGAGTCATCACCTCATTTGGTCAGCCAATGCGATGCTCGTCTTGACAGCTCGTACGGTCTCGTTTAAACTCTGCTTACCAATATTTTACTGTTGTAAAGGAAGGAGCACACTCACCCAGAAGGGAATCCAATACAGCTTTTATATTTGTTGGGCCGAGGCCTTTCAAATAAAAGTATTGTATCACATAATGATGACTAATTTTCTCCCTTTTCAAAAATTCACTGAAAACGTTCACTATTGATGGCTGCCAAACAAATACTAAACAACATAGCGTCTTCAAACTTTAAACATATGTTCTATAGATTGCATAATTTCTAATATAGTGATATTTTTCAAACAACTACTGCCATCTCCAGGTCAGGCACTTCTGGGACCACCCTCGTATATTAAATAATGCTTTCTCTCCCAATGGTATTGCATTAGGAGAGAAAGCAGAACATTTCAGAATAAGCATGGTATGGGGTATCAGATTGCGTCTTCATAGGCAAAACTAAAAAATGAAATGGTGTTCAGTCTGTGTCCATCCAAAACCAACCTTAAACTGTAGGCCATTAAATTTTAATGAATGCCGGCTGAAATTCATGGTGGTGCATGAGGTGCTCAAGAGGAGGTTTGACTGGTGAGAAGAGGAGAGGGTGAGGGATGAGCAGTGTGTCAGGGAAAGTTATGAATTAGATTCATTCTGTAGTAATAGGCCTGGAATAATGTGATATTTCCTCAATGAGGTGGCTGTAAAGGCATCTGAGCCCTGTGTGGTGGCCATTTGAGTGATGACAGCACAATGAAAACACTATTGAAGAAGGCAACACTTACATAATTATCCCATGAATTAATGCAGGTCATAAGTATAGATGTGAATCCTGGCAACCACAGGCCTAGACCCAATGCATCATGTGTTGTGCCTGGCAGCGTGAGAGGCAAAGCTTCCATGGATATCAAATCACCAAAACCTAGCAAATGTGATTCGACTGCAGCAGTATCACAAAAGACAAAATAGGGGTCCAAACTGGTAAAAAAAGGACTTGAAATGTTTGGACAATATCTTGGTTTGAAACAAATAAGATAATTTGATGCCGGAATTGTCCTCATGGACTACAATCTTAACGTGGGGGAAGGGCTAGTGTATTCCGGTGACCCCTAGAGCTGTGCTGGTGGGATTAATAAAAATTGCTTCTGGTAGCATCACCAATGCCAGATAGGTCAAAGGCTAGGAGCCAGACCAAAGGTAGTCCACACAGCATCCGTTCATCAGTGAGGTGGCTGCAAAGGTATCTGACCCCAGTGGGGTGGCCATTGAGTGATGGTGTCACTTTACAAACACTTGAGGGAGACAACACAAAACCACCTCATTTATTCAAACAAATTGAGGGAGACAACACAAAACCACCTCAATTATTTATCCAGTGATTTTAACGATGTATAGTAAAGAAAATTTGAGTCCTAGCAACTATGGGACTCGGGCCAATCGGTCATGTGTTGTGTCCGGCAGTGGGAGAGGCAAGGCTTCTGCAGTTGTCATCCCACGAAAGCCTTGCAAAGCAAAGCCGACAGGAGCAGCACAGATGCAGAAGAAGACGAAATTAGTTAGAATAGGAACTTGAAATGTTAGGATGGTGTTAAGAGCAGGAAAATTAGAAACTATGTAGTGGTAGATGGAGAGAGAGAGGAAATAGAAATGTCTTCAGACTGAGCAAGATGAGATGGAAGGGTAGCGGGGATTACTGAAGAGGTAGTTACATAGTGATACATGGCTATCTTTAAATAATAAATACATTCTTCTCAAACCATTTAGATTCTGTGAGTGCCAAGTTGATCATTTGTTATCCAGGTTGATTCATGAGCATTTGTTGAAATTATATCCAGTAGTATTGTATGAGGGCCTAGGACAAAGTGTATCTCTTGCCTTATTAAAACCAGTCAATTACCTTTATGATTAATACTTAGGATTGTTCTCCAGTCCTCTTGCACAAGGTTCATTTTAAAGTAATTTTGGAGGAGCATTTTACAAAAGTTCCTAAAAAAATTCCCCTGTTCCTCATATTGTATTATTCTTTAAAGGAAATTTTTTGGTTCATACATCAATAATTCTATTTCGATCATCATGCTTCATCTTTAATATTATGTCCGTAAAGCAGATTGTCAGACCTACTGCCCTAGTATTCAAAGTTCTTCATTAACTCAAAGGAAGGAGACATGAGGCATTAAAGAGATTCCAAATACATCTTTTATACATTTTTATGAGACTGATGCATTTTCTCTAAGATACTGTATTGTATATATTATTAACATTAAATACAGCGTTAATCTATACTATCTTCCATGGCAACACCTATGTATTGTGTTCTAAAAGTGTATTAAAATATATAATTTACATTCCATAAATATTTCTTCTTCATTTCTCAGGGTAAACAGGTTTATTAGCCACCACATTGTCCAGAGAAGGGTTTCCTCTGCCTATAAAACTGACCTTTATGATGATTACTCTGGAGATTTCATGTAAAAATTATCATAGGGTATTTCCTTTTCCTATTATACTTTTCTCCAATCATTACCTGGATCAATATCATTTCAACAGTGGGGAGCTACCAAGGTCACTCCTACCTCTTCATTCAATATGTCACTTATTTTGCTTCAAGGCTCAAAGGTTTTTAATTAACAATAAAATCTAAATGTCTAAATTCATGTCATGTAGTATTTTAATGAAACAAACATGTACAATTGTATTGAATGCCATTTTGGCTTTTGGATCAACTTATAAACCAATGCCAATGCATTATTGCATTCATGATATCCTGACACGGGTAGGAGTTGTCTTGCATGAAAACCCTTTTCAAAAGTCTTTCTGTTTTTTTGTACGACTGACTAGTTATTATTATTGTGTTTTTTTCCTAATTTGCCATGGCTTTGATGGGTACATCCTTCTACAGAAACTCTCCCAATCTGGGCACATAATTTCCACGACAGGGAATAAATCTACTACACAAGCCTAATAAATCTAAGGACACTGGTGCACACAGATGACAGGTCAGCAATGACCACCACTGCGAGGGGATTTAATTTTCTTTTGCCTAGCACCTTGGGAAGTCATAAATATTTCACACCTCTTTTCAGTGAAGACAACTAAATAACTGCTGAACAAGTTTTGGAAATGAATAATATATGGTAGCACTTTTCCACTTGATAGAATTTATATGACTGGGCTTCGATGTATTACATCATCATCAGGTAACAAAATGAAGTTGTGCGCCATCTATATATAGGATTCCAGAAGGAGGGGAGTGGATGTGGAAGGGAACGCAGGGAGGGAGGGTGAGAGAGAGGGGGGAAGGGAAAAGAAAGGCAGGGCAGGGGGGAGACGTTACAAAGCATAGCGGAAAAACAGAGAATCGACATTGTTAAAAACAGAACACACAGTCTTAATGTGTGATGTGGTCTACTTGGGTGAATGGCAGCAGTCACCAATAAACCAATGGCAACTGGGATGATGCCAGTAGGTGGGCCGGGGAGTGGAGACCTGGCCAGGGGATTAGGCCCTTCTGGAAGGTGAATACCCTGCACTTAAATCACACACTGGGGGGGCTATTCCATATATCCTCCTATACATAGATGGCACAAAACTTCATTTTGTTACCTGATGATGATGTAATCATCAAAACCCAGTCGTACGATAAATTCTATCAAGTGGAAAAGTGCTACCACCTAATATTCATTATGTTTGACTTTCATTACATTCATGCCTGAAGCTACTCAATCTTTGGAAAATTTGAAAAACACCAGTCAACTCAGTTCTTGGACCTCAAGGCTCAGACGCACTGCTCGCCAGACGCCTGCTCGCAACTTCATGCGCACGCCACAGAATACGTGTACACAGTGGATGAGAGGAGAGCCAATGAGGGATTGCCAATATATTGAATAAGAAGGTAGAAAGAAGTGTAGCAAACACAGAACAAGCATTGGACAGAATATTACTAGTAGAGGTAAAAGCAGAGCTGACAAACTTGGTCATTGTTCAGGTATACATGCCACCGAGCAACCACAAGGAGGAAGAAGTTGATGGGATGTACGATGAGTTAGAGGATATAATCGCGTGTGTTCTTGCATGGAAACATTTGATAGTGATGGGGGATTGGAATGCAACGGTAAGCAAAGGAAGAGTTGGTGATGAGGCGGGGGACTATGGTTTAGGCATGAGGAATGAATGCAGGGAGAAAGCAATTGAGTTCTACAGGAGACAGGGGTTAGTTAACACCAATATATGGTTTAGACACCACAAAAGACGTAGGTATACATGGAAAATGCCAGGTGACTCAGAACAGTTTCAGTTAGATTAAATTATGGTCATGTACAGATTTAGGAACAGTGGACCAATTCAAACAGTTCCCTTGGAGTGGATGCAGACTCTGATCACAGTTTAGTATTTATGAAATATAACATCCAATTCAGAAAGATTAGGCAAGGGCAGTGGGCTAGGAATTGGAATTTAGGATCATTAACTGGATAACTGGAAAGAAGGAGTATCAGCAGGCTGTAGAGAAAATCATGAATGAAGGAGAATAGCTGAATACTTTCAACGAAAAGTGGGAATATATCATAGAAGAGATATTGAAAGCCACAAAAGAAACTATAAGAACTTTTAATAAGAAAAGGAAACCATGGATTACGCATGAGGTAATTAGAAATATAGATGAGAGAAGGAAAAGAGTATGGGATTGATGAGGATTATGTCCAGGCTTTTTTGACAGTTGGATAGATGGATTTGCCGGCCCTCGTGGCGGTGGGGTAACATCCTCGTCTGCCAATCCAAGGGTCGTGGGTTCGATTCCCATCTAGGGCTGGGGTGTTAGTGCTGTTGTTATTGTTGTGTTATCATTGTTTTCCGATGTAAAGGCCAAAAAGTGCTGTTTTCGGACCAAGACAAATAAATAAATAAATAAATAAAGGGAATTGAAATCAAATAAACAGTGGGGGTGGACAACATTGCCATTGACCTACTCATAGGTACAGATTCCAGATAAGTCTCCTATCCTTCCAATCTACCCTATAATCTGCAATACAATCATCAATTTCACCCAATTTACTCTATCAAATGCACTCTCAAAATCTAGGAAATAGATCCTCAAAGGAAATGTATCCTCAAAGTATTCTACGTTCCTCTCTATTAGTGACCTCATTACTGCAATGGCATCATGCATGCCTCTCCCCTTCCTGAACCTATACTGATCAATCATGCCCTAAGTTTTCACTTTTCCTTCTCTCTAACCTCCTGTTGTTGACTTGGAGAAGCACTTTAGCTGCATATGAAATCAAGCTTATTGTTCTGCGGTGTACACATATGGCTGCCTTTCCCCCTTTTGGGGAAAGGATCTAAAACTGATCTGGCAAACAAATCTCGATATCATAAATGCTACAAATCAATCCAATCAGTATCTTCCTCTTACCTTTCCCTAAATCTTTAAGTAGCTCCACAGGGATGTTGTCCACCTCCATGGCCTTATTTGATTTCATCTCCCTTAATGCCTTTTCTATCTCATCATCAAATATACCTGGACCTAAGTCATCTTCATCTACGTTATATTCATTTTCTATATCTAACTTTGCTGGCCTAAGTTCTTTACCACACAGCTCTTCTATATATTTCTTCCATCTCTTTTGGGTCTTCTTTGTTTAAAGTATTATCTCACCTAACTTATCTAAAATTGTTAACACAGATTTTCCCTTTTTACATCGAGATAGTGTTTTAACCTTCTTGTACAGCACGCCAGTTTCACACATCCTCTGCAAACTTACCAAATCCTCATGTTGCATCCTTGACCTTTCTTTGTTTGCTATACGAGGCGTGTTAAAAAATGAACGGGAATTTTAATTTTTCAGACAATAATATTTATTTATTCTTATACATTGATGCTGTCATCTTCAAAGTAGTTCCCCTTGGAGATTATGCACTTGTGCCAGCGCTTCTTCCAATCCCTGAAACACTTCCCAAACTCGATAGCCTTTAGTTCTTTCAGCGATGTGCTTTTAATATAATATGGAATTTTAATAATTTGGAAATAGGAAAAAGTCACACGGAACCATATCTGGCAAAATGGAGGCTGAGGTATTGTTACAGTATTGTTTTTGGCCAAAAATTCATGAACAAGCAATGAAGTGTGAGTTGGTGCATTATCGTGATGCAAAAGCCATTTTGGAACGAATTTTACTGCCACGCGTTTCATACCCAAAAAATTGGAAAAAATGTCATGACGTGATCCAATCCATATACCATCATAATCAGGGACTCTCTAATTGTGATTCGGCGATCGTTCATAACCATTTCTTTCACTTTTTCCACGTTTTCATTGATTGTTGATGTGCTGGGGCATCCAGGGCGTTCGTCACCTTCAAGGTCTCCACGGCCTTCTTGGAAACGCTTATACCACTTGTAAGCTCTTCATTTACTCATAGCAGACTCACCATAACTTGTCTTTGTTAACATTCCACACACTTTGTTACACTTAATTTTTTACACAAAAGTGGATCTTTGGAGTGGAAAAGTGGATTCTTTGATCCATTTCTTTTAACAAATGAAAATCGCCGAGCTCATAAAACACGTCTAACATTAGTGGCTGTCACAGAAAAATTCCACAATGAAAATAGCTGAAAGTTTTATCATACTTTAGGGGCATGTATACCAACATAATAAAAAAAAGAAGTTTGACAGACTCTCCAAGCCCAAGAAATGAAAAAATTCCCGTTAATTTTTGAACACACCTCATATTCTTTACCCATCTCAATATATTAATTAACTCTTTGTACTTTGTACTACCTAACTCTGAATTTACATTCTTCCATTTCCTTCTCTCACCTATCTTTCCAATCATCTCATCCGTAATCCATGGTTTCCTTGTCCTTTTCCTACATGGATTTTCCCTTAACACTTCCTGATAGTGTTATACCCTTCTATCGCTTTAGTCTGCTGATACTTCTTCCTTTCTAAACTGATAAGTGCTTTAACATTCCATTTTCAAAACCATCATCCCTGTTATATTTATGAGCAATCAATACCTTCAATCTAATATCTGGAAGTAAAAACTCTGATCTGAAATGACATGAGACTCCAACATATAGTATAAGGCATATTTAAAAGAAAGGGAGACACTACGAATCAGCCCATAAAAACTTTTCCTACCTAAATCCTTAAATAGTTCTGTGGGGAAGTTATCTATCCTCACAGACTTATTTAATTTTAATTCCTTTAATGCTATTTTTATCCCAGAATCAAGAATGCCTGGACCTAGGCTATCCTAATCTATACCATATCCTCATTCTATGCCTATAGTTGCTGGCCTTTTGTCTTTGCCATCTAATTTCTCAATATATTCCTTCCATATCTCTTGAATCTTGCCAGGTTTAATTAATCATTTTCCTTATGCACCTTTGATTTATTTTGCATGCATTTTCCTTTCTTACTTCCTTATAGTGCCTTCCTGTACAGTACGCCATATCAACCATTCCTTTTTCAGCTTTCCAAATCCTCACACTGCATCTTCCACCACACTTTTTTCACATTATTATTTTCACTTTTAAGCTCATTTTTTAAGTCTTCATACTTCCTCCTATTGTGATTTTGTGATAACAATCTTCCATTCCTTTTCTCATACATCTTCCTAATCATATCATCTGTAATCCATGGCTTCCTCATCCTTCTCTTATTTATTATCTCTGCAGTTTTGTTTGTGGCTTTGGATCCCCCATTTTTGATAGTTTACCACATTTCTTCTACTGTACCTGACTCCCTGTCCTGACACATGTTTTTCTCTGGAGCCTTCTGGTACTCATTTATTTTCATTCCAGTTGTAGTAAGAATTATCAAGAGCTCTACGGCCTCTAGGTTAAGTTATAAGGGGGGAAAACTCCACTGGCCGTAAAAAACAGTCGCAACTCTCGTCAGACCAAATTGTTGTGTTGGTATTCGCGGGAACCAACCACAACCTCTCGACCAAGAATACCCTCTGTGGTGGTTTACGGGAAATTAATCCACGCCAGGGACCACACACAGCCACACACACACTATCCTGTCTGGAATCCTTCACGAAGCTGTGAGACTTCGTTAAAGATTCCAGGTGGAAATGTAATCCTTCACGAGGCTGTAAGGAAGACCCCGTTAAGGATACCAGGATGTATTACAAGCACACACTCTGTGACTATCCACGAAGGACGAGCACAGAACAATCACACACACTAGCACTCAAGAAGCACACACACACGCACTCAAAGGGCCCAACTTCTGGGAGAATCTGAAACGATAGAGCGCAGACGAGGATAGCGTCGAACACGCGTGTTTCGGCCACAAAGTGGCCCTCTTCAGCGAACTGAAGGGAAAAACACCTCCAACACAAGGTTGAAAGTAAACTACCGAAGACAGACGTCAAATATATATAGTGACTGTGAAAGGATGTAGGAGATAGGGGACCAATAGGATTAGTGGGAAAATGGAATACTTTAAACTTATTGGCAAAGAGGAAGGGGGGGGGGGAGGGGGGGGGAAGGGAGGAAGGTGGGGCGAACAGAAACCAATGGGATGGGTGGAACGGGAAGAAGTAATAAGGGGGGGGGGGTTGAGTACTAAGTCCAACGGAAATTTGAAATGACACTTTGTAATTCCACAGACTCTGAAAATCTGCGGAATTACAAAGTATCACTTTATCCGCTGAAAACAGGAGTTAGAAATCATTTCAAAAGGGAATAAAGAGGAGAGAATGGGATCGGCCCTTTATCGCTGTTAACTACGACCTTCTTGAATTTGTGAATAAAAATGCTTTCGTAGGCGTCCAAAAGGTGGTTGGGAGTCTGTTTGATAAGTTTCATTTCGTTTTCTGATGTTTGATGGTCTTCCTTGAGTAAATGTTGGGCAATGCTTGATTTGTCTGGTCTGTTATATCTGTAATGGGCTATGTGCTCTTTGAATCTAGTTTTAATGTTCCTCCGAGTCTGGCCGATGTAAGATGAATCGCAAGAGGAGCAACTGATTTTGTAAATACCGGACTTGTTTGAGGCGTCGATTTTGTCTTTAGTATTACCTAATAAATGTTTTAATTTGTTATTGCTGCTAAATGATACATTCGTATTGACGGTTTTGAAAATCTTTCCTAACCCTTTTGTTAATTGTGGGTGAAATGGAAGTTTGATGTACCGAGGGGTTTCATGCTGTGTGAGGGTGGTTGTGTTTTGAACTAGTTTTTTATGTGTGTTTTTTAGTTTTATGTTTGTTTTATGTTTTTATGTATCATTCCAGTTAATTATTCCAAAATCCATTTCCTAAATAATCTTCCCTCCTTTATCCTCTTGAATCTAATGTTAAATTTCATTAATACTGAATTATGATCCTACTCTGCATCCATCCCTGGGAAACTACAAATTAATCATGTCATTCCTACATCAGTGCCTAACAATAGTACGATTCTACAATTCTGATAACTTCTGGAATCCATTTTCCATGCATACCATGTAATCCCTAAAACAAGCGGTCATCATGATCAAGCTCCATCTCCTACAGAAGTTAATTACTTTCTCCCACAGTCGTTCCCTGTCCCTAAACCAGGGGTGTGCTGAACCTGCTGCATGCATGCCCAAAGTGTCAGACAGAGCAGTTCTTTTGGCATAGAGAGCAGAAAGAGTGCTATGGGCAATTCCAGGGTGAGTTTAGATCACTGGGTCGAAATAGAAATTGATCTGACTGAGGTGTTGGAGAGGCAAGGAAGAGTGCCATACAGGTTAGTAGCCTCAGCCATCAGAGCAATCCCTTTGATTTAGTGTGGTCAAACATTTTCTGTGCAGAATAATTTGTTTCCATTCATATCAAAAAAGGTAAATGTTGTTTTCATATGCCATATATGTGACAGCGCAAGACTAGTAGATCGTCCACAATAGTCAGAATATGCCCATGGCCTCGATACCACCACTGGAATGCTCGCTTTCTTTCACTAAAGTTCATTTTGTTAAATTATAACACCTAAGTTTCCTTGGAAAATGATTGATCTATTTTTCTCTTAACTCAAGGAAAATAAACAAAATTATTTCATTTGTTACTTAATTCCACCAACAGAAGGCAGTTTTTTAATTATATTTTATTCACATAGTACCCTACAAGCCACTGCTATGTTGTGTGGCAGGGGGTGATTACAGACCAGACTTCTTTTCACCCAAAATACTTTTTCCCCTTTCTAGGTCAGAAAACACTATTTTGATCCCATATTGTTCATGGGAAAAATTACATTTGAATCTATTTCCTTTACATTTAATCTCTCTATATTTATTTACATCATCTTTCCTACCATAGTATGACAGGGCTACTAATACATTTTCCACATCATCGCTAAAGAGGCATCTTTCCAATTTATGCAAGGGATTTAATCTGTAATTTAACCTAATGCTTGGATTAAATCCTACTTATTCGATAGAATTCAACATGTGGTTGTTTCTAAAAATGGTGCATCTTTTGTTTCCCCATATAAGGTCCTTAATCGAGGTGTTCCTCAAGGCTCTGTTCTTGGGCCTGTCTTGTTTCTTTCTTATATAAATGACCTTGCAGAAAGTTTTCAACATATTAATGGTGCTACCCCCTTGTTATATGCTGATGACACGAACATTATTTTGTATCGCCTACTTTTAATGAATTGATAGTTAAGTGTAAACAAGCTAGTCACACCTTACTTTCCTGGTGTCATAATAATTTACTAGATTTGAATATAGAAAAGTCTCACCTAATCTACTTTGCAAATAAAAATAAGGCAAGTAAAGTACTGTCTATTGAAGTTGATGGGAAGGTGATCCCACAGGTACAAAATACCAAATTTTTGGGTTTCCTCATAAATTCTCAAATCTCTTGGGATGAGCACATAAGTACTTTAACCAGTAAGTTAAGCTCTGTCTGCTTTTTAATAAGGTCCATTAGATCCACAGTTTCAGTGGCTGTTCTCTGGGCACTTTACTATGGAGAATTTTATTCTCACATAGCCTATAGTATCCTCTACTGGGGTTCGTCTTCTAAGGCCATGATCATTTTCAGGGTCCAAAAGAGAGTCATTCGGCTCATGTGTTTTGCGAAACATGATGCCCCTTGCCGTCCCCTGTTTAAAAAATTGGATATACTGCCAGTACCATGCATTTATATTTTTCATGCATTAGTACATACAAAAAGAAATCTATCTAAGTATGTGAAAAATTGTGATATCCATAAATATTCTACTAGGCAGAATGAGCAGCTGCAAGTTTTATATGTACGTACAAAAAATGCAGGTGCTGGTCCAAATTTTATGGGCCTCCAACTTTACAATAAACTCCCATCTGAGATTAAGTCCCAAAAAAGTGTGGCTGCATTTAAGGTCAACCTACTCAGGTTGTTAAAATTAAAAATGTTTTACTCACTTGCCGAATTTCTTGTTAATGCCTGATGTGTATCATGTATCCATGTATGTATTCTGTTACTTACTCTGACGTGTCTTATATCAAATATACAGTTGTAACAACTTGATCGCTGGACAAATAAATTGTATTGTATTGTAATCTTTGCTCCATGAATAATTGCCAACCTAGCTCCTCTCTGCTACACATGATCCATTTCAGCTTGACCAATCCAACTTCATGAGGATCCCATATACTAGCAGCATATTCTAAATGAGGCCTAACTAGCGAAAGATATCATTGCTCTTTAATCTTCTCTTTATAATTTCCCAATACTCTTCTAATTAGTCCTAATTCTCTCACATATTTTTTCCTTTTTTGTTTCATATAAATTATCATTTTATAGTAATTTCATGTAATTCTATAAAAATAAAAAATGTAATATGATTGTGAGTGAATTTCTAGGATATATAATTCATATAATTTACACCTTTGCTAAAAACTCTAATAAAACATTTTAAGTTTTCTATTGTTTCAGGCTCAACTTTGTGGAAGTTCATGTTCATTAAATTAAGAACACAATGTATATATCTACTGTTCTTTATTCTCAAACAACTAGTTTCAATGTTTAGGCATTGATTGATGACCCCTAAGCATTGAAACTAGTTGTACGAGAATAAAGAACAGTGGATATACAAGGCGTATTCTTAAAGTAAGTACCGTTTGCTTATATTTAAATATTGGCGCTTCAGAACACAGTTTTGCTCCTGCAGCGCCATCTACTGATTCATTGAGAAGCTATAGCAGCATTTGTTTTGTTTCAGAAGTCATTTGCTTGTCCGTGCATGCAAACAACAATGTCCGCGACAATCGTTGATCCCGCCAGCTGTGAAGTGTGTTTTGTCATACGATTCTTGTATGCAAAAGGATTATCGGCTGATGAAATTCATCGGGAATTATGCCTAGTTTATAAACCTACAGTTATGAGTGAAGGAAAGGTTAGACAATGGTGCTGTGATTTTAAAAATGGACGAACAAATGTCCATGACGAAGAGCGAAGAGGTAGGCCCAGTATTCTGACCGATGAAATTGTTTCGCAAGTGGAACAAAAACTGCGATGAGATCGTTGATTGACAATTAATGGCCTGGCTGAACAATTTCTTCAACTTGGACGCACTACAGTCTACAATATTGTTATGGAAAACCTTGGATACCACACATTGCGTGCAAGGTGGGTACCGAAAATGCTCACCGACCACCACAAAGAGCAAAGAATGTCCAGTGGACGAGAGTTTTTGGGTCGTTGGGAACTCTTTAAACCACCCACCGTACAGTCCTGACCTTACACCCAGCGACTACTTCCGCTTCTTGCACTTGAAACAGTGGTTCGGTGGACAACGTTTCGAAACCGAAGAGAAACTCAAGAATGGCATTGTCGATTGGTTCAACCCTCAGGCGGCAAGTTTCTATGCAGAGGGGTTAAAGAAGCTGGTGCAGCGGTACGAAAAATGCTTAGAAGTGAACGGTGATTATGTAGATAAGTGAAGTAGGTTTGTAGCTAACTAAAAGTGCCAATAAAATGTGTTTCATATGAGTATATTTTTTCCTGTGACCAAACGGGCCTTACTTCATGAACACGCCTCGTATAAATTGTGTTCTTAATTTAAAAAACATTTTAACTTCAAAACAAATAATTATGAATGACATTAAAATTTTTTTTTATCATAAAAACAAGCTTTGTATCTTACATATGTGAAATTACTTGACAACTCTATCTAATTCAATGGGTTGGCATGCGAGTCACCAGTGTACTGGTATTTTATTAACATTGGCACATAATCGCCCAAAGGTTCATCATCCCTGGCCTAAACTATAGTCCTCCACCTCGCTACCATCTCTTCCTTTGTCTACCATTATGTTCCAATCCCACACCACTCTAAAATTCTTCCTTGTAGGAAACATATGTCCTCTAACTGATTGTATACTCTATTGACTTTTTGCCCCCTATGATTCCTTGGTGGCATGTGTGACACAATGTCCAAGTTTGTTGGTTCTGATTTTACTTCTACTAATAGTATTCTATCAATTGCTTGCTTGATGCTGATTATGCTTCTTCCTACCTTTTTATTCAATATTATGGCAATCCCACAGTATTTAATCCCCATGCCCTGTATATTACTCTATTACTATCACTCCAGTAATTGTTATTTTCTCTAATTTTCCCATCCTCATGATTATCCTAACATTCCAAGACTTACTCGCTTAGTTCTCTTCCCTGCTGCAGTTGTCAATTTTATTTTGCAATGATTTTGTGTGCAGAAGACCATGAAAGTCTTGCCTCTTCCATGGCCAGGCATGGCATTCAGCTCAGTCACCTCAGTCCCATAATTACCAGGACTACTCCCACAATTTTTCAAATACAATCATATTTTCTTGTGATAAATAATTGATGTGGTTTCCGCGTGCCTCACTTAATAGTGCTTTTAATGTGACACAATCAGTGGATTGGCCACTCCATCAGAATCTCATGGGTGTCACCTTAGGCAGAGGAGAAAGGGTGCCAGATAATTGTGACCCAGTAATTAGTAATTTGTAGATTGTGACCCAGTAAAAGATGAGCAATCTCAGTAATTAAATAGTGGCCACACTTTGCCTGAATTTTCAATGCTTTCAAGAGACATAAACATGATCCATGTACATCTCATATACAGGATATTCTAAAAGTAATGTCATGTTACTAGATATGGTGGACATCACGATTTGAAGTATTTCTTGGCAGCGAAAAATTTCAATCCTGCACCTTGTTATGCAATCAAAAGAATACTTGATTGTATTGATTTGCGTTTAAAATAAAAAAATAATTTTTTTCAGCCATTGAACAAAACCTCTCCTTAAATAAAGAACCTTTGTGGGGGATTATTTTAGTGTTTAGTGAAAGAACTTGAAATCTGTTACAACATTTTTTATCAACCATACATTTTTCTTCATAAGTAAAATTCAGAGGTATCATCATTTGCAGCAAATTAGAGAGCATTTTTAGCAAAACCTATAGTAATTTTGTTACTGCAAACACAATTTTGCAAAGTTCCCACAAGCATACTACAGTACACTAAATATAACGGTACAACAGGAGTACGTAAATAGTGTGCCTGCAGATATTTTAGTAATTTCAGATAAACTAAAAATCAAATCATTGTTTTGTTCTTGTTGATTTTGAAATCAAAGTCAAAGGCACACACTATTGTTATATCAATTTTAAGTTTCCATACATACTATTTCTTTGCAATAGCATATGGAAAATGGTCCCATCATTTAATTCTTGATTACACCCAAATTAGCTCAAGGATGAGTGAGGCTCAATAAATTATAGTGCTTTTCAGATTTGTGCAGAGATTTTCTCCAAGTACTTATTTTTCCCACCAAAAATCATGCTTCCTACTATGTATATAGTGTGACCCTGTGCTCACAAAAGGAGTATATGAGCCACCAAAGCATACCAATTGGAAAGAATAAAGAGAGAAATGAAACCAGAAGCTACTCAACTCTTCTTCCCATTGGGGTCCATGCAGCTCTTCCTCATCACGTAACCCTTCTTGTACTCCACGGCTGTGGCAGCATTGGGGACATCGAGGAATGGGTTCATCCCCATTGAGCCAGTGTTCCCGCCACCTCCCATTCCCCCACCCCTCTCACCAGTCCCTTGCGGCTGGCCATCTATTGACCCCTTGCTAGGGTGCATAATCAGCATGTTGCCATCTTCTGAATCATCATCCCTGAAATCCAATATGGAATAAAATCACAAGCATTTTCTAAGACAAAGACATTGTTTGTCAGGCAAAATGCAACCCTTGAATTTTCATAAAACATCCTAATTAAAAAGGTACAGCTTTACCTCTATAAAATATTGATCACATTTTTAATTCATGAGACTGGAATAAAATCTTTCTCATTTCTCACATTTTAACCCATTACCCAAACATATTGAAGTGAATGATATGTTGTGCTGGTAAATATATGTGCGTGCGCACTTGTGTGTGTGTGTTTATACATATACTAGGTGTGATCAAAGAAAGACCAGACCGATTTTCTTCTGCGCAAACCATTCAATGGATCGAAACGAGACACAGTGTGCCATCTAGCGACACATCTGATGACTAAAACGAGAGGTGTTGCATTTTAATGCAACCATTTCAGAGAGTAAAAATCATTCGCCTTGACCAGGATTCGAACCCGGATCCCTCGATTTCCGGCCGAGTGTTTTAACCATTTAAGCTACCAAGACGTCCTCTTACACTCTGAAATTTTGGGGGCTTTAAAGGAACAAGATGTTATGACGAAATACCGTACATACTATGTCACAGGCATTCGTAGTCGTGCGCGACGTGCCACAGTCCACGATGTTAATAAAGCCAATTTCAAACACTTAGGCTGTTCATACCTTAGACAAATTTCAAGAAACTGTAATAGTAACTTTAACGTCTTCATTTGCTGAGAATAGCAAAAGAGCAGAAGATACTATCCCATAATTCAGCCATACTTCTGGCAAACCCCTGATCCATACCCAAAACCCTTAAATAAGAATGACACATAAAAGGATGGAATAATTTAGTGAGTCCACAACTGAAAATGATGCAATCACTTACAGTGCCCATTCCAAAGGCTGAGTCTTTATTGCATGATATAGAAGCTTGAGGACTTCCCGTGGAAAGTTTTCGCCATCATTCAACTCAGACAGATTTTCGATAAATTCACTGCACGTCATCTTCCTTCCAATATTTTGGCCATGGAGGTCTGTGTTAAGCAGCATGATGGCACAGGTCAAAGTATGTACAGCATCTGTAAATGTAGAATACACTATTTAAAAATTGAACTCTAGGAAAAGCTTAAAGACATCCTATTTTTTCATTCACAATAAAAAAATTTATTTTATACTGAATCGGTTAGGTTTGCTGATGACCAAGCATTAGTTGCTCAGATAGCCAAGGGGTTGCAAGCATTGCTGAGTGAATTGGAGGTTCAGTGCGATAAATATGGGATGAGAATCAATATTAATAAAACAAAGGCTAAGCGATTTTCCAGAAAGAAAAAGGCTAGGCTAAATATTAAAATAGGATGGGAAAAAATAGAGCAGGTGGAACAGTATACATATCTCGGAAGTGTTATGGACCAACACGGTCAAAGTAGTAGGTATGTAAGGAGAAGAATTGCGCTAGGTAAGGAGGCTTTCTCAAGGAGGAGGGAGTTGATGACGGGGACGTTGAGTAGGGATGTTAAGACAAGACTCGTAAAAACTCTGATATGGAGCGTAGCCATGTACGGCGCGGAAACGTGGTCGCTGAAGCAGGAGGATAGACGTAGATTGGAGGCTTTTGAAATGTGGGTGTGGAGAAGAATGGAGAAGGTGAAATGGACCAAAAGGAAAACAAGTGAGGAAGCACTTGGGGTGGTGGGTGAGGAGAAAAGTTTGTTGAGGAAATCCTATGGAGGCAGGAAAAATGGATGAAAGGTGTATTGAGCAGCAGTGGGATTTTGAAGAAGGTAATAGAGGGAAAAATGTTGGGCAAACGAGGAAAGGGAAGGAACAGAATAGGGATGTTGGATGGGATCAAGGGAGGAAAGAACTACTCGGAGATGAAGGGAGACCTTATGTAGAGTAGGTTGCTGGATTGGGTTTTGTTTGGAGTCTGAAATATTTATTTGATAGTTGTGTCCATCCAAAAACCTACCTTGGCTGGTACATTACCTTATAATAATAATTCATATACATATGCGGTCTGTCCAATAAATACTTAGGTCATACAAATTTTATTTTGCAAAAATTATGCCACATCAATTTTGTCTCCTTCAAAATACTATACTCTCCATTTGTTGCTACGCACTAACTCGATTTTATTTTTTAGTGTTTAAAGCACCCTTGGAAGTCTTTGGCAGTTAGACTTTTTAGTTTTCTCATAGTTTCTTCCTTAATCATATCCACATCTTCCCAGTGATGTCCCCTCAGCACATTTTTGGATTTTGAGGATAGGAATAAGTCACAGGGGGCAAGATCTGACAAATAAGGAGGATAATCAAGGATGGGGACTGAATTTTTTGCCAGAAACTGGCGAACAATCAATGCTAGATGTGCAGGTGCATTGTCATGGTGAAGGATCCATCCATCATGCTCAGTTGAAATAGTATTCACTGTTGATTTTCCAAAATTCCATTAATCAGCTATCATTCAGACAGTTTTTCAGCAATCGGTAAGGACAAGGGACCGCACAGGATCAATGTTGTTGTCAACACAGGTGGTTGAAGGTCGTCCTGGCCTTGCATCATCCATGGCATCTAGTCAGCCATCTTTAAAACACTTAATTCACTTGAAAATTGATGTTTTCTTCAGAGCATAATCACCATAAACAGCTGTCAACATTTCACAATTTCTTGATAAATTTTACTATACTTTACCAAAAGCTTGATGTTGATTCGTTGCTCCGTGATTTTGTCAATTCCAATTTCAACAAACTGTAAAAACAAGGGCAAACAGAAGCTAACATAAATAGCACCATATGCATAGCTTGATGATCTGCCAAGCACAGATGGCTCATTGGGTCTCAAGCAACTAGAGCCGCTAGACTACTACTACCAGGGCTATAGTCCTCGTCATGGCTGCCAGATTGCACCAGTTTGTGCATTTATTGCACAGACCATACACACACACACACACACAAATGCACGCACACACACAAATGCAAAATCCCACCATATGGTAAACAAATATTCATTCACATGGAAATAGAAAGGAAAAAGGATAGGATCACACGAAAAATTAGATTTCCTCAGTTCAAGTCCTGGTCAAGGAAATATTTTTACACTTGTGGTCTGCTTGATTCCGCCCTCCCCACCTCTCCTGTGTTTGTCTTTAATATATGCTCCTATCCCATTTTATTATATCTATTTCCATGTGAATGAATATTTGTTCGCCGTATGGTGGGATTTGGTGTTTGAATGTGTATTTAGCCAATGTGGCTTGTCTCTTCTTCTGGCTATGAGTGCCATGAAACGCACTGTTCCTATCCTTTATTATACCATATGATTGCTTACCCACTGTCCTTCCCCTTGTGTGTGTCGTGTATTTCTCCTTTGGTGGGTGTAACAGCTCCCTAATGCCGTCTCTTGCCCATGGAATCAGGGTACTTGGTCGCTTGAGAAGATCGCAGATCTCAGTGTAAATTAGATTTCCTCGATAGCTCAAGTGGTTAGAGCATCAGCCTGGCAAGTCCAAAGATCCGGTGTTCAAGTCCCGGTCAAGGAAATATTTTTAAACTAGTGTCTGCTTGATTCCGCCTTTCCCACCTCTCCTGTGTTCGTCATTTATGTGTGTTCCTATTCCTTTTCCTATATACATACATACACATTCCCACACACATACACACACACACATGCATATATACATCTACATGCATACAAAGAGTGTGGCCAGTCAAAATTCAATACCACACATAGAAGTCACCATTGGAGCCCAAATAAGCTTGACTGAACAGTCATTACCTCAAAATGGCCACAATGCTGAGAGCAAGAGTGGAGTATAACCGAAGAGTTGCGATTATAATAATTTCTTGTAAAATTTCAAAGTTTTCAACTTAATGTGACTGTAAATGACTAGCCAATAATTAGGCGGTGCTGCAAAAACCCTGCAACTGCCTCCTGTAAGACTCAATTTGTCTTGATGTGCCTTTGTGTTATGAGCTTTCAAAGCTCCATAAATGTTCATCATTATCCCCTCTTGGTGGATAAGGTATGATAAGATGGCTGCAACACAATCATGAGAAACTATTACCAATTCAGTGAGCTCCACCTTCCAGAACCTACAGTTATGCATGGATCATTGCAGTAATTGATTAATTTTTTCACAAAAATAATGAATGCAGAAGGACAACATTTTTTGCAATTAATTCTAATGCACATCATTAGAGCTATACACTTCTACTGCCAGTTCCTCTTACTCACCTTGCGAATTAAATGAGCCAGGGTTGCAGTCCAGATACCTTTTTGAGAAGTGCACCAGGACTCGCTCTCTTTCCTGAGTCTCCCCCGTCAAGCAGAACTGCTTTAGGAACTTTCTTAGGGCCACATCGAGTGTGTCCGCATCAAAGGAAAAGTATTTCAAGTATTCTTCCGCCACCACTCGGCTGAAGTCATTGCTGAAAATGAAAACAAAAGTCAAAATATCTACAATGCCTATGTATAATAATAGGCTTGGTGACTCAATGAATATAGCTCCCTACATATTCTTTCTTGAAGGTGTGTCAAGTATCAAAACCATTGCTCATAAATTTTACTCCCATGGCTTGGATAAGAATTTTAACAATTGGCAAGAAATAATTTCATGCATGCACTACATCTCTTACTTTTAGAAATTTTCCACCATTAAAATTTAATTTTCAAGTGAATCATGCAACTATGCACAATTGTTTCAGTCTTTAACATTAGCACTTCAGGTGACTTCTCTATTTAGAATAAATTCATTAACGCTACCACGAAAGTCCAGATAGCTGTTCCCAAGTAAGAATATATGAAAATTGACTGATCAAATGAGATTGATAACAAAGGATATATAATAGCACTTCATGGATAGTGAACATTATTAAGGATACATAAGATTATATAACATACAAGCAATGACTCGTTGTTGCCTACTGATCAAACTATGATTATTATAGTCTTAGGTGCTACAAACCCATAGCTATGACTGATGGAGACATTCACAGGATAAAAGAAGAAAATCATAGGAGGTTTAATATTACAAAATAGCCTGATGGATAAAATTTCATTCAAATGTCAAGGATAATGACTGTTTTTCACTTACTTCTCCCATGACTTATTTAATTAAAATGCTACCTATTGAGCTACAACAATCCCACATAGCATGAGGATAAAGCCTCAATTTCCTAGATTTTGACTGGATATCTTATATGGTGAATATGTTAAGGACACAGCATTAAAATATACACATCAGGAAAAATGACGTCCCTGGCCCTTCTTTCCTTCCCAAACTTGTGCTTTTGTATTTTCAAGAGGCTGTAAATCTTTTGTCAATAACTGATGGAGAACCATAAGTTTAAATGTTGCCTGCATATTATCAAAACCCCTACCCATGCACCATGAACAATTGAACTTGCATACTTTTTCTCTAATCTCCCTGCTCATATCCATTATTCAAAAGAGAGGGTCAAGCCTTGGTGCATGCTCCTGTGGTAATCTCACTCTATAAGAAAAGTCAGCATGAAATGGTGCAATGACAGGTGCAGCCTTATAATCTTTGTATCTAATTCTCTTGCACAATAGACAAGCACCACTAATGCTCCATTAAGGTGAACCATGTCTTCAAAATGAGGCCGCAATCAGGCCGTATTGAGCAATGACAAAAAAGAGGGAGATATTATGAAAAAGCAGAGCTGAAGTGAATTCCCATCGCCTGTCCTTGGCAATGAATCTGGCAGTTAGAACACATTTCGACTCCTCTTCCACCTCCCCTTCCCCAAACCACCATTCATTCCCTACCTCTCGTTTTCTCTTTCCGACTTCTTCTTTTCCTCTTCCTCCTCAGCACCAATGACAACAGATATCTACATATTGCTACATTTTTGAACCCTTGACAACGGCATTCTAACATCGAACCACTATGATGAGGAAATATTAAATCCATGGGAGGGTACACCTAAGTCTTCTGTTTTACACAGAATCAATTAATGCATTGAACATTCAGCATAGATGGTTCCATTAAGATTTTAGAAATTTTAACAGAAGAAATCACTAAATACACTATAAGACATACTAAAAGACAGCCATATTTGAGATTATGGGCATCCCATAATCCATCAGATAAGGAGGAAGCTGTGAGTAAGCTCATTAGCTGTTTGCCATAAAATAGAGTTTTTTTATGGCCACCTACTGAAACAAATGGAAGTGTTAACAGAACAGTGTGCTTTCATCATTTTCTGTTTTAAACTTGGAAATCCAGCCTCAAGTATTCATCAAGCATGCAGACAAACAGTGTTGAGTCAGTCCAAGGGATTAGGAGTGGTCTTATTGCTTTGAAATTTTTCTCCATTAAAAATTATTCATCTACAGATGATGATGATAAAAGCTTCACACGCTATTGATTACTTTTGAAAACAGAAAAGTGCCAGCTGTTCTACTGTTTAAGTCCAAATTCATACTTGGTAAAATAAAAGAGTGATGATGTACTCAAGAGTTACCTATGGAATATGTCAAACTATAATGATCAGAATATTTGAATGATCACATTACTTAGTCCTTCCTTGCCTTCTAGAGGGGGCATTCAGACAGAACATCATGTAGTGTGATGCAATGCAAACTCCTGCAAGGAGTTCTAGAACTGGACTGTTACCAAATAGAACTAGAATTCTAGTTCAAACTAAAACTGGAATGCTACCAACTACACTTGAAACTAACAAAAGGTCTTAACAACAATGAATTTTCTGATTGGCTGGAATTTGAAAGGAAAGTACATGTTGTCACGAAACATAAATACCGTAACAAATCCTTCTGTCTTTCTAGAAAAATCAAAGCTATTCTGCCAAAAAACGACTACACTTCTTCTACCAATGACAACTCCTTTCCGTTTTTTATTAACATGTCCTCCTCCGATTTCTCCAAAGATGAATTATCCCTACTGAACCACGGACTCAATTTCAACATCTGCCCGAAAAACCGATCAATAAAAGACCTAATTTCCCAGATAGAACATTCTATTAAATTCCTGGACATAGATTCGAGAACCCAAGTCCGAAAGAACTGCGAAAGTGTCATCAAGTCAAACCTAAACAAAATCCATCCCAACAGAAATAAACATTCCCACTAAGTCACACTAATACGCTCCCTCCGAAACCACGATTGCTTCTACCTTAAGCCGGACAAAGGAAAGAGTTGTGTCATTATAGACAAGGACACCTACTATCAAAAACTGGACACCCTCATTGGCAATGGACCATATACCAATGTCCCTAAGAATCCACTCAACAAAATGGCCCAAGACACAAAATCCGCAATCGCCAATTGCAAACTCCTCATTGACAAAGCACTCAAGTTTAAACTAACCAAATCAAACCCTATCCTGCCACGCCTTTATGGCCTTCCCAAGGTACACAAAAAAGATTGTCCCATCGTTTCCGCAATCAACTCTCCCACATACAATATCTCACATTGGCTCACTCAACAGTTCACCAACATCGGCTTCCAGAGTACGTCAAACATCAAAAACAGCCTCGATTTCATTAAAACTATTAAAGACATCACACTAAAACACACCGAAATCTTAGTTTCCTTTGACGTTGAGTCCTTATTTCCAAGTGTCCCCATACCAGACACAATAAACTTCTTGGAAGATTGGCTCCATTCCAAACAGATCCCCAAAAAAATTATTAGAGAGTATGTGCTATTAACAAATCTGATTATGAATCAAAACTACTTCACTATAAACCAAAAGGTATACAAACAAAATTTTGGCACCACAATGGGTAATTCCCTTTCCCCTTTCCTTGCGAACCTTTTCATGACCAAATTTGAAGACAACTGCAAAGCCACTTTCCAGTATTTCCCTACCACTTGGCTAAGATACGTCGATGACATATTTACAATTTATGATACTAACCAAGGCCCTCTAGAACTTTTCTTAGAAAAACTCAATAGCCAATACCCTACCATTAACTTCACCTTTGAAACAGAAACCAATCAATCCCTACCGTTTTTGGATATTAGAGTAAATCGGACTAATACAAACAATCTTTCATTCGACATTTACAGGAAACCCACCCATACCAACAACTACATACATCAGTCATCCTTTGATCACGATACACACAAACACGTGACATTTCATTCCCAAATACATAAGACTCATTAATGTCCCATTAAGCAAGGAAAAATTCCAAACAGAGTTGGAATACATAAAACGAACTGCCGCTATAAATGGTTACAACGCAAACATCATCAACAGGATCCTCAAGAAACAAAAACACAAAAAACTTATTCAAGACAGCACCACATTATTACCTACTGACGAAAGGAAATACCTAAAATTACCTTTCCACCCCACACAAACTAAAGGACTCGCTCTGATTTTCAAGAAACACGGTAGAAAATCTTTATTCGTCAACAACAACAAATTCAAAACACTTCTAGGAAACCCATAAGATCAAATTGACCCACTTAAAAAATCAGGCATATGCAAGATAAACTGCCCCGAATGCGACCAATCTTACATTGGACAAACACGCAGAAATATCCTCACACGATTCAAAGAACACATGGCTTGCTACAGACTTGGTCATACCGACAGATCGGCGGTTGCGGAACATATGCATCAACACTCACACAAAATTGATTTGAAAAATTTAAAACTCATAGGCTCAGAACCGAACCACTTATTAGACTACTACGAAAGCATCCATATCCACTGCGCCAAAAATAAACTCATGAACCATGACCACGGCCCCATCTCATCATCTTTAATCTCCTTATCAAAACACCAGAACCTTTCCACTGGAAAAAATCACCACCAATGATTGGGCCTCCATTGTCACCCGCACACTGCTCTTTGCCCCCCCCCCCCTCCCGCCCAACTGTCCCTGACCACCAAAAAAACCCATCCCTAATTGACCTCTCACTCCCCCCCCCCTCATCCTAACCAATTTTTCCCCTCATATTTTTCCCCACCCCCTTTCTTGACCGTTACGTCACACATTATATATAGCCACCACACATGAGACGGGATCATTCCTTCTCTGAAGAGGACTGCCTTGCAGTCGAAACACGGTGTTAGTTTCTGGGCACTCCCCATACCTTAACCACAGGTGGGAGTCACAGTACTAACGTCGGAAGAAATTCCACGGTAGACCTGTGAGTGAGTGAGTGAGATTTGCAAGGGCTAAGGCGTCTTAGTATACCCAAGCAAGTGAGTGTCTGTCAGAACACAGGCGTAGAGGGAAACCTCTCGTAAGTCTTGATTGGGTGTGAGTGATTGCGACTAGTAAGGATCAAGGCTGCATAGCACATCCAAACTAGAGTGTGTGAATTTTCTCTTAGTATTTTTAATTTTATTACGTGTAACTATCAGACCACTGCCGTAGAGGGAAACCTCTCGTAAGTCTTGATTGGGTGTGAGTGATTGCGACTAGCAAGGATCAATTCTGCAAAGTACATCCAAGCTAGAGAGTGCATGATTAATTTCACAGGCCTACAAAAAAAAATTTTTTTTGGTGCCGGGAATCTTTGTGATGATTTTAACTATATTTGTAGAGCTGAATACAAATATGAAATCCGCTTTTATTTAACAGCTCAACTTTTTTAGATATGGCACATCTTACGATTAGTTGTTTTAATATTTGATATACTACCTTGATCAAAAAGTTCCCGGAATTTATTCAGAAAATTAAAAATACAAGTTTATTCATCTAAATTTATATTGTCCCCTTCAAAGTAATCCCCATCAACTGGAACACACTTATGCCAGCGCTTGATCCAATCCTCGAAACATTTTTTATATTCGGTTTTCGGTATGTCCATCAGTGCTTCCTGCGATTTTTCCATTACTTCCTCTCGGCTGCTAAAACGCGTTCCCCGTAATGGTTTTTTAACTCGATTGAACAGAAAGAAGTCACAGGGAGCCAAATCAGGTGAATTCGGTGGCTGTTGGATGGTATTTGTTGCATTTTTCGTCAAAAAATTACAAATAATGATAGCACTGTGCGACGGTCTCTGGTCTCTTTCGGCGAATTGCTTCACGCAAACGTCTCATAACGCCCAAATAATACTCTTTGTTTACTGTCTGGCAAAAATTCATGATGCACTACACCGTTGTAATCCATGAAAACCGCCAGCATTGCCTTCTTTTTTGACTGAAAACGACGTGGTTTTTTTGGTCTCGGCTCATTTGGTGAACGCCATTCACTTGCCTGATGTCTGGATTGCGTGTCGTACTCATAAACCCACGTCTCGTCTCCAGTAATGATCCTTTTGATGAATGTGGGATCGGATTCAGCCTCGCAAATCATGTCTTTTGCGACGTCAACACGGTCTCTTTTTTTGCATGAAATTGAGGTCTTTTGGCACCAACTTTGCTGCTACACGACGGAAACCCAAATCATTAACCACAATGTCTTGGGCGGATCCATAGGCAATGTTCAAGTCCTCCGCTATTTCTCTGATGGTTAATTTGCGGTTATTGACCAACATTTCTTTTACTTTATAAATTTTTTCACCGACTTTCGATGTCGATGGTCTGCCACTGCGTTCATCATCTTCTATTGACTCATGACCACTTCTGAACTGCTCGTGGCACTGGTAAACGACCGTTTTTTTTTAGAGAATCGTTGCCGAAACACTTCCAACATTTCCAACGTCCGTGCGCCACTAAATCCGTTTTTTACGCAAAATTTAATACAAGTTCGTTGTTGCAAATTTAAATCCATTTCTGCAATTGTAAAAAATCGCCAACACACACAGAGATAGATGTACTCTTGGCCACGTAACTTTTGCAAATGTCAAGTTATGACACTAAGATTTAAAGGGAATATCAACAACAGATGTACCAATTTAACAAAAAAAACAGAACTCAAATCGGAACGATGGGAGCGACACACGGTGGTTATTCCGGGAACTTTTTGATCAAGGTAGTATGCAGCATTTTCTGCTCCTTCTACAGTCCCAAAACTGGGACAGTGTCTATGACCTTAAGTCAGTAGACGAAGGTTTCAATTACTTTTATTCAATTTCAGACACAATTTCGAATTGTGTTTCCCAGAAATACAGCAGAAAATATTCCATATAACAAAATGTAAGCCATGGCTAACTGACGAGATCCGTTACTACTCAACTATCCTTAAGAAACTTGCTATCTCCAGTAAAAGTTCTAACAATCATGAGCACCGGTTACTATATAAGGAATTTCAAAAGTATTACCGTAAGCTGATTTCTACTACGAAAAGAACTTACAATGACAATAAGTTACTTAATTCCAATAATAAGTCCAAAACCGCATGGGAAATAATTAATGAGTGTAGAGGTAAGAAAAATCCACAACTTGCTCTCCCCAAACTTTGTAATCCTGAAAATAGCATAGCCATAAGCTATTCATCTCTAGCTAATAAATTTAACAAACATTATGTATCAGCTCCTTGCCCAATTACTTCTCATGCTAATGTGCTTTTTGCAAATGCACCATCATCAATGTTTGTTAAGCCTTGTTCTGAAACCAATCTAAAAACCATTGTCTCCTCACTCAGAAACAAATTCAGTACAGGCCCTGATGAAATTCCTGTAAAGTTGTTCATCATTGTTTTGAAGCCATAAAAGCACCCCTTTTATTCTTAATTAATGAATCATTGACACAAGGGATTTTCCCATCCCAATTAAAAGAATCAAAAGTAGTGCCCATATATAAGAACCATGGCTGTGTAAACGATTTAGACAACTACAGACCAATAGCGGTCCAAAATACATTTGCTAAAATATTCGAAAAAGCCATGTTCATGCAAATAGCACCTTATCTTGAAAAAAACCTCCTAATTTCAAATTCTCAGCATGGATTTAGATCTGAAAGGTCTACCACAACCGCCATATGTCAGGCTATTGATATTATACTTAATTCATTAGATGCTAAACGCAAAACTCTTGGAATGTTTTTTGACTTGTCAAAAGCTCTTGACAATGTAAACCACGATAGACTACTAATTAAACTCAATAGAATAGGGATTAGAGGAACTCCTCTAAACTGGATGAAGTCCTACATTCACAATTGGACTCAGAAAGTAGTGTTATCAGTAGATGGGTCAAAATATTCATCCATAGCATACCGAGTCATAAAAGGCGTTCCACAAGGCTCAACCCTTGGGCCACTCCTTTTTCTGATATATATCAATGACCTACCTCGCTGCTTACAGAATTATGAAGGAATTACACCAGTGCTGTATGCTGATGGCACTAATGTAATAATATCGACAGAAACTTACCCCAGCCTTGTGGAAAAATCACATCTGTCACACTTGCAATAAACAAGTGGTGTACAGACAACTTTCTAGATCTAAATGTAAATAAAAGTAAAATAGTATACTTTACACACAATAAAAATGCGACTGATGATCTGCTGGTAAAAATTAATGATCAATCAATTGAGAATGTGACGGAATGTAAGTTTCTAGGCATTTCTCTGTCTGCTAATATTTCTTGGGATATGCATGTAAAAGCCCTTCAGCATAAGCTCAGTTCAACTTGCTATATATTAAGACACTTGTATGAAACTACAAGTAAAAGTATACTATTGAATTTATACTACGGGGAAATTTATTCAAATATAACCTATAGTATAATATTATGGGGATCAGCTGCTATCTCTCAAACCATCTTTAAAATGCAAAAGAAAGCCATTAGAATAATTACCAGGAAACCTCACAATGCCCCATCAAGGCCTATTTTCCATGAATTAAAATTGCTACCACTCCCGTGCATATACATTATGTTCTTAATTTTGTATATTAGAAATAACATTGGAAACTATTCTCTTAACTCTGCCTATCATCATCACTACACCAGAGGAAGGAACAACATCCATTATGGGAATGTTAGAACTAAAGCATTGAAATTAGGACCCAATGAAATGGGCATCAGATTATATAACAAACTACCCAAAAGTATAAAGGAAACTAAGGGAACTGCTGCATTCAGGCATAAATTAAAAAGATATCTACAATGCAATATGTTCTACTCGGTTGATGAATATCTCAACAACATTCCTGACTAGAAGGTTTATACTCTTTGTTTATAGCAATTGTCATGGTCTGATTCATGTTGGTTATTCAATTATTGCCTTAATTAATATTTCATGCGCATGTAACAGCCAATGTTCATGGCGTTATGTCATATATTATGTAACTGTGAGCACCATTTCATTTCTTTGTATCTTAATTAGAGCCTGTGTCTTTGTTCCTTATTGACGTGCCTTATATCATGTACATACACCATCCACCCGGTATTTTGTATTGTGATCTCTGGGCAAATAAAAAGTAGTAATAATAATAATAATATGGGTGTATTGAATCACCCTAACTTACAGAGTTATTAGTCCATGGATTTTGAGTCTCGTATACTATTTTTTCGAGCCGTTTTCAAAAGAGAAAGGTTATTGCAAATATTTTGGATGTTACATTTGAAAAACGATCAAAAGCCAAGTAAAGATTTGAGGACAAGAACCGAGAAGGTAAACTGCTTCTTGCCATATCTTGAAATGAAATTGAGGGAGAGATTCTGCCCTGGAAGGGAGATTTCTGTTGATGAGGCTGTTGTTGGTTTCAAGGGAAAGATACACTTCATCACGTATTCTCCTAAAAAGCCAACAAAATGGGGCATTCATCTATATGCCCTCTCACATTCCAAATGTGGTTACGTACATTCAATTACCCCTCATTACGGAGGAATGACAACTGAAACATTGGTGAGTCCTGATCTCCCTTTTACTAGCAGAATAGTTTTACAACTCTATAAAAAGGTTAAAGAACTCAGTATCTGGTTCTCAAGGCTATAATTTCTTCACTGACAGGTATTACACTAGGGTCACTCTTGCAAGGGAATTGCTAAAGGAAAAAACACACTTGACAGGGACAATAATGCCCAATTGGAAAGATAATCCACCTGTGATCAAACATCCAAAGCTAAAGAAAGGAGAGATATTGGCCAACAGGGATGAAAATGTACTGCTCCTTGCATGGAAAGACAAGAGGATAGTCACAGTACATGAGACACGGCAGAGACTGAGTCCGTGGAAAGTAGAGTTCGTGGTGGTGGGAATGAAATAGTTTACAAACCCAAGGTTGTGTCAAACTATGCAAAGTTTATGGGGGGAGTTGATATAGCTGATCATTACACAAGCACGTACTGTTTCATGAGGAAGACTCTAAAATGGTGGTGTAAATTGTTTTTCTGGGGGCTTGAGGTCTGTGTTGTAAATTCATATATAATGTACAGAGAATGCCAACAAAGAAAAAATGAAAAACCAATCTCACATGTGAAATTTATTAGGAAACTAGCACACACACTTTCAGGTTTAGATTACCATCCACAAACATAGAGACGTTTAGATGGAAAACTCCACATAATCACATCTCACCCTAACAAAAACATAAAGAATGTTTGGTTTGCTCTAATCGAAAAATCATAGGTGGAAGAAGAGAGACGATATACATCTTTGAGTCATGTGAATGTAAACCAGGTCTTCATGTTGGTGAATGCTTCCAAAAATATCAAACCATGAAAAATTATAGTTTAAATTATGGCTTCTCAATAATTATGTAAAAAAATCCAAACAAATAACTTTGTTTGAAAAGGAACTCCAGTTTTTCATTCTAGTGCCACACATAGTAAATTTGGGGGTTTAAAAAATTAAATCCCGAGTTTACTAAGGCAGGACTCCGCTGGTACTGCTATATCAGATTACTCTAAAATGGCCTCCATCCTGAATGATTTCTATCTATCCCATCAAAATCCCACAGTTTCAGTCAACTCAGCAAATTATTCTCATATTCCTAACTCATGCAATTCATTATATATATTCCCATGTTCAGCCAGGGAACTGACCAACGTAATCAATAAATTACCTAACAAATTTAGTCCTGGATTAGATGACATCCCAGGGATAGTCATAAAAAGGTCGTTTAATGCTATTAAGGATCAGCTGCTGTTCTTAATTAATGAATCCTTAAAAACTGGAATTTTCCCGAGCCCTCTTAAATCAGCAAAAATTGTGCAATATACAAACCAGCTGGGGAAAATATTTGAAATAGTTTTTTATCAACGTCTTGTATCATATCTTGAGACATATAAGCTATTATCCACATCTCAACATGGATTTAGGAAAACAAGGTCCACTACAACAGCCACATATCACATGGTAAATCAAATACTTTCAGGATTGGATAATAGAACTGAAACTCTAGGATTATTTTTCGATTTCAGTAAAGCTTTTGACTTCGTCAATCATCAGTTACTCCTATATAAACTGAAATGCTATGGTATAAGAGGCACGCCCTACAAATGGATTGAATCTTATCTAAGTGAACGGCATCAGTATGTTGAGCTCTCAAGTAATGGCTCCAAATTTGTTTCCCCTGGTAGAGAAGTAACACTGGGTGTTCCCCAGGGTTCTGTACTTGGTCCTATTTTATTTTTAATCTATATCAATGATCTCCCAGACAATCTTAAGCTCATTAAGGGGATAGACCCAATACTGTATGCTGATGATACAAATATCATTGTATCAGCCTCCTCAGTAGACAGCTTGACAGAAAGAGCAGCCGAAGTAGCTCAGATTTTCAATGCATGGTGTCTTCATAACTTTCTAAAGCCCAATTTAAATAAGTCCAGCCTGATTTATTTTTCGAATAAAAAGAAAGTTTCATCTGCAATCTCAGTAGATGTAGAAGGTGTGAGCATTCCCCAAAATTCCAGTACCCAATTCCTGGGAGTAATCCTACAGAAAAACATGTCTTGGGAGGAACATATTTTCAAATTACGCAGCAAGTTAAGCTCCCTATGCTTCCTTATTAGAAATATTAGGTATTCTGTAAATTTAGAGGTCCTTCTATCCATTTACTATGGTGAATTTTACTCTCGTGTTACTTTCAGTATCCTCTTCTGGGGTTCCTCTCCCCATGCGGGCATAATCTTCAAAATCCAAAAGAGGATCATACGCATTATGAGCAATGCTCCTTGCGATGCACCATGTAAACCTCTCTTCAAAAGACTTGGTTTATTACCAGTACCTTGCATATATATATTTAATGTCATCTTACATGCAAAGGGTAATATTTCCCATTATAAGTCCAACCACAATTACCATAGTCACTACACAAGGACCTGCAATGACCTGCACCAACCATTTGTCAGGACATACAATACTGCCCATGGGCCCAAAGCAATGGGCTTAAGGTTATTCAATAAACTTCCCCATGAAATCAAATATGAAACAAAAGTACCTGTTTTCAAGAAAAAGCTGTTTAACCTTTTAAAAAATAATATGTTCTATTCTGTAAATGAATACCTTGAATTGTCGCAATGCATCAATTCCGGCTTAAACAATTGATATGTAATTATACTAGTGTATTGGTATGTATATATATATATATATATTTATATATTGTATCTCTTCTATTGTGAAATTGTGAAAATTATATTTGACGTGTCCTATATTTGTGTATGTATGAATATGCAACAAATCTCCGGACAAATAAATTTATTATTATTATTATTATTATTATTATTATTGAAAAAAAAAGCACCCTTTTAGATTTATGAACAGGCCCTTAGGGTTCAAAATTCTGTTTTGACCCAAGTCCATCAAGTGTCCAGCAAAAGTTGCTTCCCAACCCTCATTCACTTCACATAAATGCGTTCAATTACTCGGATTGATAACTTTGATCCAGTTAGTCCTACATGGATGCCATCACACACCTCAGATTGCATTGCATACAAATCTGCTCTTTTGCAGTCAATCTATACAGCTTTGAAGATAAAAAATGCATTTCCTGAGGGTTAAGGAGTTATTGAAACAGATGTAAATCGATACTGATTTTATTACAATGCAATCAGAACACCTATCATGTTCTTCCTTTGGGGACACTCCTGTGGACGTACATAACTTTTTCCTGAAAAACACACAGTAAAAATCACTAAAATGGTTACTAAAGTGCCTAAAAGGTAAACTAAGGTGCCTAGGGCACTTGTGAAAAAGTTTCAAAAGTATTAATTTTTCTTTCAAAATTTACTTTGTCAAAAACATACACATCCAAAAATTATATATTGGTATATCATTTGTTTGAGGCATTTTCAGGTAGAAAGTGGTAAATCACATGCAAGAATCATTTAAAATAAGTGCCCTCTGAAGTAAAAATACCAATGTATCTTTCCACTCCATTTTATTCGGTACAACAAGTTTTGATGAATCGGCATCATCCTCAAACTAGATGCTGATGCATTGAAACTAGTTGAACCGAATAAAATTGAGCGGAAAGATACATTGGTATTTTTTCTTTGGTGATAATGGATTTTCGCAAAGTTTAGCCGGAAAACATTGAATATAAAGAAGTGCCATTCATGGGTGGTTTGGCAATCAGACAACCAACACTACAATAAACCCCTATCAAAGAGCTCCGCAACCATCTTTCCTACCTCCTTACGAACTCTCCCAACATCCTCATCTCTCCTCCCCTTTAACCATGCCTAGCCCTTCCTCATTTGTTTTTCTTTCTCTTCACTTCACCTTTTCCATACCCACATTTCAAAAGTCTCCTATCTATGCCTACCATCCTGCTTCAAAGAACATGTTTCTGCACCATACAAAACCCTGCTCCATATTAAAGTTTTCATTGATCATTTCTTAACATCCATCCCTGTCATCAATTGCTGCCTTCTGGTGCAAGCTTCTTTGCCATATGCAAATATTATTCTGTTGCCCCACTACTTTGACCATTTTGGTTAAAAAAAATATCAAGGTAGGAAACATGTTCCACCTGCTTTAATTTTTGTCCTAATATTTTAACATTTAACTTAGCATTCCTCCTAGTTGAAAACCTCATAGACATTTTTTATTACATTGATCTTCATTCTATATCTAAGACTGATTTTATTACGTGCTCAGTAGTGATTGCTACCCATGGCTAATTGACTCACTAAAGCTCATGAATTCCCCACTGACTTTCATCCCAACCTTGAGTTTGCCTATGTCTATTTTGCCAGTTCTGCTATATTTATAGAGAAAATAACTGGTGATAATGGACACTCATCTTAGCCCTCTTCCTTACACAGACAATTCTGACTCACCATCCACATCTGAGCAATCTGAGGGTTTACAAATTGCAGCTAAGATGCCTATCCCTCCAATCTATTCCCATTTTCTCCAATATATTCATCAGTTTTTCCAAATTCATACTATCAAATTCCTTTTCAAAATTTATGAAACAGGTAAATACATCCTGATAATATTCTACATCTGTTCCTCTCTATTAGTGATCTCATTACTGTTATCCATCATGCTTGCTTCTCTTCTTCCTGAACCCAAACTTATCATGCCCTAAGTAATCATTTGCCCTACTCTCAATGAAGATCCTGAGAACCACATTAACTGCATGCAAAATCAGTCATTGTTCTGTAGTCCTCACATATGGCTGCTATTATATATTTTGGAATAGGAACTAACACTAACAAGAAAAAGTAATTTGCCTAAATTCCTCCAACATAAGTGCTATGAACTGGGAATGTTACCTACCTCCATGAATTCTTTTTCATTTCAATGCCCTGAATAACCTTCCGGTCTTGCCAATGATTAATTAGGCATTGATAGGATTATTTAAATCAGTTTGGGTTCAGGAAGAGGACGAGTACATGAAATGTAAAGATTAATGATGCCACTCACAGAAAGGAACAGAGCACAACTAAGAAGTATTTTTAGACTCAACACAATTCACAAATATTTTACAAAAGATAGGAGCAGGCTGGAGGGAGACATGATATATCCAGAGCCTGAACATGTTTCAGACTGCAAATACAGGTGAAGATAGAGAATGAAGAGTCAAAATGGACAGCTCTAGGCAGGGGAGTAAGACAGTGTTGTCCATTATCAGAGGTGCTGCTCAATGTATATGTGGAGGAGATAGTAAAAGAGAAATGGGAAGAACTGGAGATGGGAATGATATTCAGTGGGGAATTCATAAAATCAGTTAGGTATACTGTTGATCAAGATTTAGTTTTCCTGTTAGCCAAAGGATTGAAAATGTAACTGAGCATATTGGAAAATCAGTGGATAGGTAAAGGATGATAATAAATGTAAATAAAATAAAGATTATGACAATTTTGAGAACCACAAAGTCTAAGGTAAATGCTAAAATATGGGGACAAAACTAGAACAGGTGGAAGAGTATAAGTAATTGGATATTGAAGACTGTGATAGGGGAGAGAATGTTAGGCAAACAAGGAAGGGGTAGGAATGAAGGGAGGAAGGAATTATAAGGAGAGGAAGAGGGACATGTTGTAGAGTAGGATGCTGGGTTTTGTTTTGTTAGGAGAAACAAGAGAATTTTTCGGTGGCATAGAATGGAATTATTAAAACTGTACATGGCAAATTCACAAATGATTTTCAAGTTATAGAGATGAAAAAAATCTAATCAGTCTTGAATGACCACAAGCACAATCTTTATCATTGTCCTTGGGAATAATAATTGAGGTGGTTTCCCGTTGCCTTCCTCAATAGTGTTTTTAACGTGACACTATCATTCAATGGCCGTCCCACTGGGGTCTGATACCTATGCAGCCGCCTCACTAAGGAACAGACGCTGCATGGACTACCTTTCGCATGGCTCCTAACCTTCGACCAATCTGACATGGATGACCCTACCAGGAGAAATTATTATTACTCCTGCCAACATAGCTCTAGGGGTCATCAAACAAGAGCTTCCACCACGTCAAGGTTAAGGTGCATGGGAAAAGGAGATTGTTGAAAAATAAAGAAAAGTCTATACAAAATAATCTCTTTCTTTCTTTTAGGTACTAACTGAATGATGCACATAGTCAAAGGCAGTTCCCATGTTGTTAAGAGGATTGCCAGGTACCTGGAATCATACAGCTTGGGTATAACTGGGAGAGGCAGAGCCTGGGATCTAAACTAGAGATATCATGCAGTCACAGGTGTAATGCACTGCCTGCCATGCACTTTGCACATTCAAGAAAGGGGAAATGGATAAACTTACTTTTTGCTAAGATGCCTGGAAACGTCCGATTTTTTAAAACCATCCAAGGTGTATAACCTCTTGGCTAGCCTGAATGCAGATGGGATATCCACGGCCTTGGGGCTGTAGTGAAAACTGTGGAGGCTGTCCATGTCCGAGTCATCCTCGGAGAGTGGTGGAGAGGGGAGTGGGGGCCTCGCCTCGCCCCCCTCGCCTCCAACTCCCAAGAACACACCCCCTGGCACATCGTCTTCCGACTCGCGCAACTCCTGATAGCCCAGCATATCATTGCCGGCATCATCCGAACCCCCACTGGGGGACCTCGCCACGCCCCCTGTACCCTCCACCCCCTCGGGCCCCTTCACTTTTATCACTATGCGGTGCTGCCGGTCACCACCACCCTCCGGCCCCTCCTCCCCCAGGCATCCCACGTCCTCCTCCTCGGCGGTCGACGCCGCCCTCTTTTGGTGCCGGTGGTGGTGCCTCCGGTGGCCCTTGTGGTGGTGGTGGTGCCTGTGGTGGTGATGGTGGTGCCTGTGGTGTTGTTCCTTTTGCGCCGCTGCCCCGTTCGAGGGTGCCAGATGAGTCGTGGCCATCTGCTGCTGCTGTTGCTGCTGCCGCTGCTGGTGCCGCCGCCCCGCCTCCCGGTCACTAACCAGGATAGTGGAGTCGCTGTCGCTCGGGTCGCTCTGCTCCATGAGCAACAACAGGGGATCGCGCCCCCCCACTATGTCCAGTGTCTCCGCCTCCTCCCGGAAGTCCGGACTCGAGATGTTCGACACGGTCGCCTCCGACTGACTCAGGTCCCCGTTGGCAAGGCCCCCGGGGACCGCCGATCCCCCGCTGGCCGCATGGGGTCCGCCGCCACGATCGGCCGCCCCCTGCCCCGCGACCCCCCGCTTGGAGCTGCTGTCGCTGGACATGACGGACGAGGAGACGGAGGTGGGGGAGGCGGGCGAGAAAGAGCGGTGAGGACTCACGCCCTCCTCCGAGGAGGCCGACGACGAGGAGGAGCCGGAGGAGGTGCCGGAGGAGGAGGAGCCAGAGGAGGAGGTGCCGGAGGAGGCGGAGGAGGAGGCAGCGGCAGACGAGGAGGAGCCATTGTGCTGGGGCGCCGCCGTGGGGTCGTTGTAAGTCCACACGATGCGCTCACTCTTGGGCTCTGCCCTTTCGGGGGGCGGGGGAGAGGGGGCGGGGGGGGCGCCGTCCGAGGGCTGCGGGGCCGGGGTGTCCGTCCGCGTGTCCAGCAGGGTATTGAGCGACGACGTCACGTCCTCATCGATGTCTATGTCTACGGTGGTGCTGAGCGAGTCCTTCTGCAGCTGCAGGTGGTCTTCGGAGCGGGAGGTGCGGACGAAAGCGAAGGCGGACGCCGCGGCCTGACCGGCAACCCCCGCCGCCCCGCCGTCCGAGTCGCCCCCTCCCTTCCCCCCGCCGACCGCCCCGCCGCCAACGCCCCCGGCGGCGCCCCCCTTCTCCCCCCGCCGCCGTCCCCCCCCGCCCTTCTTCCGCCTCTTGCTCTTCAGGCCCAGCTCGGACTCGGCGGGCGAGGTGGGCACGGAAGAGGAGGGCGCGCGGCTCACTGCCGCCGGGGGGCCGCACCCCTGCGACGGCGGTGGGGACGAGGACGCGTGGTAGCGCAGCAGGCTGTCAACCTTCTTCTCGCGACAGGGCAGCACGCCGGCGCCGTGCTGCGTGCGCGATAGGTTGAGGATGAGGTCACCGGTCATCATGTAGGCCTCGAAGCGCGGCGGGGTGGGCCGCGGGAACTTGACCCCTCCGCCTGAGGTCATGGGCTCCCACTGCATGCGGTCCGCCTCGGCGAATGCGTCTCCCCCCGCCCCACCGCCCCCCTCCTCGCCCGCCCCCTCGCCCCCCTCCTCGCCCCTTGCCGCCCCCTCTGCGCTCCCGTTTGCCTGATGCGCCTCCGGGCGGGTCCTGCCGAAGACGAGAGAAGCACTTTGAAGAGCACGCGTGCGACACAAGAGGGAATGAGTGCACGAGTGGAAAGAGGGGTGCTCCAATCCCACTGCACCTCTCGCAGAATCGGGTGGCAGTGGGGTTGAAAGCGGTTACACGCCCTCTAAGCGACGCCTCGCCCAATTATGCTTTTCGGTGCTCTATGGAAGCCACCAAACGCCAAAGATGCGACCACGTGGCGGATTAACTTCCGAGACACAACCTTGATAATTTATAACCTGGATTTTGATAACATTACAGCTTTCAGTCAGCACCACTGGTAAATACTGACAACTTTCGCCGCTTGATGGATAATAAGAATAATAAAATGTTAACAAAATAATAGGAATAATAAATTAATAATAGTTTAAGAGTTACATTGAAAAAAAATGGGTATAGTGCTAGAAGATAAATTCATTTGTGGGAAAAGCGTAAGGATATCAAAACAAAAAACCCACTGCAGGAAAATACCGACACAAATACCACACATAGACACACACCTACATACATACAGCGGACCCTCGTACAATGAGCATAATTCTTTTCGCGATCTCTCTAGTAAACCGAAACAGCCGTTTTTTGATACAACTTTTCACAAAAAATTAATGCAAAATACATTCACACACTTTGGTGTAAAACACAATTTAATGTTCCAATTTGACAGATGGAATACTCATTAATTATATATGCTCCTGAACAGACACCCAAAGAGGGATCGCTCCGAATAATTTCTACCTTAACCGGGATTCGAAGCCGGGCCATCAGGGTGGGAAGTCAGCCACCGCATCTTTCCGATCCCTTCATTTGTAAATATTTTTCATCAAACAATGCGCATATGAAACAATAACATACAGAACTGGTTTAATATCCATTTTACACAGATCCTGAAAACTATTACATACCTGTAACACTTGGCAAATATAATTTTGAGGCATTCCATGAAATTTCATAATTCAAATAAATCAGGATAAATGAAATCTAAAAATATACGAACACAAACGGACTAAATTCAGAAAATTTATGTAGAAAATAAAAGTAATTTTCAGAATTTATCCGAAAAAAGCTAACATGAATGTTATTATTTAGAACTAAGAGCTTTCCTTAGAAATATGAGTTAAATACGAGAGACATAAGGTTTGAGACAAAAATGAGATCGATAGGTGTAATGCATGGTATCTGCACCCGCTAGTAAAAAGAATAAAACGAAATGATTAAAATAAAAAAAATACAATAGCAGGAATACGAATCCAGTGGAAATCGGTATGATGCGGTGGCTAACGTACTGGCTTCCCACCCGGAGGGTCCGTGTTCGAATTCTGGAGACGACAGATCTTTTTCAGTGGTATCCCGATCCCTACTCGAGGTACTTTGTGGAGAGCACTATGAGCGAGAACGCAGTC
>CM073774.1:855000-892500 GCA_037158775.1 Hetaerina titia
AAAAGGAACATGAAGTAGAAGAAGATAGCTTAGGTCCAGGCATACTCGACGATGAAATAGAAAGGGCATTAAAGGAGATGAAAGCAAATAAGGCTGTGGGGGTGGACAATATTCCTGTAGAAATGTTGAAATGGTTAGGGAAAGGTGGGAAGAAGGCCATATATGGACTGATTCGTAGTATCTATGAGGAAGGAATCTGGCCGGAAGATTTTGTGAGATCGGTGTTAGTTCCTATTCCAAAAAAGGCAAAGGCTTCGTCATGTGAGGATTACAGAACAATAAGTTTGATATCCCACGCAGCTAAAGTTATTCTCAGGATCATCAACAAAAGGATAGAGAGTAAGGCAAATGATTACTTAGGGGATGATCAGTTTGGGTTCAGGAAAGGAAGAGGTACGCGTGATGCCATTGCAGTAATGAGATCACTAGTCGAGAGGAATATAGAATACAATCAGGACGTTTTTGCCTGTTTTGTAGATTTCGAAAAAGCGTTTGATAGAGTGAATTGGGAAAAATTAATGCGTGTATTGCAGAAAATAGGAATGGATTGGAGGGACAGGAGACTGATCCGCAACCTGTACATGTCTCAGACTGCTCAGGTGCGAGTGGGGAACGGAGAGTCCGGATGGGCAGTGTTAGGAAGAGGTGTAAGGCAGGGTTGCCCATTGTCACCGGTACTGTTCAACGTATATGTAGAGGAAATGATTAAAGAGGCATGGGAAGAACTGGAGGTAGGAATGAACGTCGGAGGGGAATTCGTAAAATCGGTTAGGTTTGCTGATGACCAAGCATTAGTTGCTCAGTCAGCCAAGGGGTTGCAAGCATTGTTGAGTGAATTGGAGGTTCAGTGCGATAAATATGGGATGAGAATCAATATTAATAAAACAAAGGTTATGCGATTTTCCAGAAAGAAAAAGGCTATGCTAAATATTAAAATAGGCGGGGAAAAAATAGAGCAGGTAGAACAGTTTACATATCTCGGAAGTGTTTTGGACCAACACGGTCAAAGTGGTAGGGACGTAAGGAGGAGAATTGCGCTAGGCAAGGAGGCTTTCTCAAGGAGGAGGGAGTTGATGACGGGGACGTTGAGTAGGGATGTTAGGACAAGACTCGTAAAAACTCTGATATGGAGCGTAGCTATGTACGGCGCGGAAACGTGGTCGCTGAAGCAGGAGGATAGACGTAGATTGGAGGCTTTTGAAATGTGGGTGTGGAGAAGAATGGAAAAGGTGAAATGGACCGAAAGGAAAACAAATGAGGAAGTACTAGAAATGGTGGGGGAGGAGAGGGGTTTGTTGAGAGAAATCCTATGGAGGCAGGAAAAATGGATGAAGGGCGTATTGAGCGGTAGTGGAATGTTGAAGAGGGTAATAGAGGGAAGAATGTTTGGCAAGCGAGGTAAGGGTAGGAACAGGATAGGGATGTTGGACGAGATGAAGGGAGGAAAGAAGTACACCGAGATGAAGAGGGACCTGATATAGATTAGTTTGCTAGGTGGGGAGTCACAAAATGTTTGTTTGATAGTTGGGTCCATCCAAAAACCTACCTTAACCGGTAGATTACCTAAAAAAAAATATATACAAGAGGTCATCCGGAAAGTAGTACCCGTTCGTGCCGCATGAAGTGCTGACGACGCCAGTAGCCGCTGGACGAGGTCAGATAGCTTCAGTGGCTTGTCTGCCTTCTCTGAGCCAAGTTGCGTGACGCTAGCATTGCCTGTGTTGTTTCTGTGATTGTTTACAATGTTTAAAAAAATTGAGAACGCCGCCAGTTGTGAAGTGAGGGCAGTGATTAAATTCCTCAATGTAAGAAACGTTCGCCCATGTGATATTCATCGCCAATTAAAGGAGGTGTATGGAGACAATGTAATGGACGAGTCGTCTGTTCGGCGGTGGTATCGCAACTTCAACATGGGGAGGGGGAACACACACGACGATGAGCGTTCGGGGAGACCGTCTGTCATTACAGACCAACTGGTGAGCTCAGTTGACGAATTCGTGAGGAACGATCGGCGCGTCACAATTGATGACATCTGTGAGCATTTTCCCAATGTTTCTCGAACAATTGTTCATGAAATTGTTAAACACCATCTGCATTATGCAAAAATTTGCGCAAGATGGGTCCCTCGCATGCTTACAGATGAGCACAAAACCAAGCGTATGGCTGCAGCACTGACGTTTTTGGGACGTTATTCTGATGAAATGAAACTTTCGACCATCCACCGTATAGCCCGGACTTGGCCCCTTCAGATTTTCATCTCTTTACAAAGCTTAAAGACTTTTTGGCAGGAAAAAGATTTGACAGCGATGAAGAAGGAGTGACCCTGTATCTCAATGAGCTGGCGGCGAAGGACTATGCAGCAGGAATACAGAAACTTGTCACACGTTATGACAAATGCCTTAATTTGCTTGGAGATTATGTTGAGAAGTAGTTTAAAGTATCCTCTTTCAAATAAAATTTTTTATGTTTGTTAATATTTACTTTTGTGTCTTTATTTCACGAACGGGTACTACTTTCCGGATTACCCTCGTATATATATATATATATATATATATATATATATATATATATATATATATATATATATATATATATATATATATATATATATATATATATATAAATATATCGATGATGCGGAAGTACTCACGAGAGCAATATAACTTTTGGACGGCACAATAGAACACAGAATAAAACAGATAACACGTAAAAGGACACTTACACTGTAGATGATTTAAGCTTTCGGCCTACTCCGAGGCCTTCTTCAGGTCAGACTCTAGTCTGACTGACCTAGTCTAGTCTGACCTGAAGAAGGCCTCGGAGTAGGCCGAAAGCTTAAATCATCTACAGTGTGAGTGTCCTTTTACGTGTTATCTGTTTTATTCTGTGTTCTATTGTGCCGTCCAAAAGTTATATATAAATATATATATACATACATACATACATATACTTATATTTATATACATACATACACATACATATATTTATATACATACATACACATATGTATATATATATATATATATATATATCTATATATATATACATACATACACATATATATACATACATACACATATACATATACATACATACACATATATACATACATATATATATATATATATATATTAGGTAATCTACCGGTTAAGGTAGGTTTTTGGATGGACACAACTATCAAATTCATAAATATTTTGTAACTCCAAACAAAACCCAATCCAGAAACCTACTCTACATCAGGTCACTCTTCACCTATGTACTTCTTTCTTCCCTTCATCTCGTCCAACATCCCTATCCTGTTCCTGCCCTTTCCTCGTTTGCCTAATATTCTCCCCTCTATTACCTTCTTTAACATCCCACTACCGCTCAATAAGCCTTCCATCCATTTTTCCTGCCTCCATAGGATTATTGATCCATTGCATGTGTTCCTACCCTGTATATTATTATTAGGTAATCTACCGGTTAAGGTAGGTTTTTTTTTTGGATGGACAAAACTATCAAATAAACATTTTGTGACTCCCCACCTAGCAAACTAATCTATATCAGGTCCCTCTTCATCTCGGTGTACTTCTTTCCTCCCTTAATCTCGTCCAACATCCCTATCCTGTTCCTACCCTTACCTCGCTTGCCCAACATTCTTCCCTCTATTACCCTCTTCAACATTCCACTACCGCTCAATACGCCTTTCATCAATTTTTCCTGCCTCCATAGGATTTCTCTCAACAAACCCCTCTCCTCCCCCACCATTTCTAGTACTTCCTCATTTGTTTTCCTTTCGGTCCATTTCACCTTTTCCATTCTTCTCCACACCCACATTTCAAAAGCCTCCAATCTACGTCTATCCTCCTGCTTCAGCGACCACGTTTCCGCGCCGTACATAGCTACGCTCCATATCAGAGTTTTTACGAGTCTTGTCCTAACATCCCTACTCAACGTCCCCGTCATCAACTCCCTCCTCCTTGAGAAAGCCTCCTTGCCTAGCGCAATTCTCCTCCTTACGTCCCTACCACTTTGACCGTGTTGGTCCAAAACACTTCCGAGATATGTAAACTGTTCTACCTGCTCTATTTTTTCCCCGCCTATTTTAATATTTAGCTTAGCCTTTTTCTTTCTGGAAAATCGCATAACCTTTGTTTTATTAATATTTATTCTCATCCCATATTTATCGCACTGAACCTCCAATTCACTCAACAATGCTTGCAACCCCTTGGCTGACTGAGCAACTAATGCTTGGTCATCAGCAAACCTAACCGATTTTACGAATTCCCCTCCGACTTTCATTCCTACCTCCAGTTCTTCCCATGCCTCTTTAATCATTTCCTCTACATATACGTTGAACAGTACCGGTGACAATGGGCAACCCTGCCTTACACCTCTTCCTAACACTGCCCATCCGGACTCTCCGTTCCCCACTCGCACCTGAGCAGTCTGAGACATGTATAGGTTGCGGATCAGTCTCCTGTCCCTCCAATCCATTCCTATTTTCTGCAATACACGCATTAATTTTTCCCAATTCACTCTATCAAACGCTTTTTCGAAATCTACAAAACAGGCAAAAACGTCCTGATTGTATTCTATATTCCTCTCGACTAGTGATCTCATTACTGCAATGGCATCACGCGTACCTCTTCCTTTCCTGAACCCAAACTGATCATCCCCTAAGTAATCATTTGCCTTACTCTCTATCCTTTTGTTGATGATCCTGAGAATAACTTTAGCTGCGTGGGATATCAAACTTATTGTTCTGTAATCCTCACATGACGAAGCCTTTGCCTTTTTTGGAAAAGGAACTAACACCGATCTCACAAAATCTTCCGGCCAGATTCCTTCCTCATAGATACTACGAATCAGTCCATATATGGCCTTCTTCCCACCTTTCCGTAACCATTTCAACATTTCTACAGGAATATTGTCCACCCCCATAGCCTTATTTGCTTTCATCTCCATTAATGCCCTTTCTATTTCATCGTCGAGTATGCCTGGACCTAAGCTATCTTCTTCTACGTCATGCTCCTTTTCTATGTCTAACCTTGTCGGCCTAAGTTCTTTACCATACAATATACATACATATATACACATATATACATACATATATATATATATACATAAGGAGGAGGAGAGGTAAGGGGCCAATAGGAAGCGGACAAGGTGGCGGAGGGGAAATGTAGGCAGCATTGGATAAAATCAGTGGGCTTGGTTCAGCCCGGGGGGTTTGAAGGACTTGAGCAAAAGGAGGAAGAAACGGAGTCTCCTTACTAAGTTGTCAAATCTATGCATTTCTTTCTTCCAAGTAGGTCTCAAACTTCCGCACTCTTACTCTTTCCCGCCACCTCCTCCCAAACCACCCCCACTCTTTCAATACAAACCCGACCTCCAAAGCATTTACAACCTCCCCCCTCCTCCCAAAGGTCCTCCGGTTTTCCCCAGGCGCCGGTGTGTGTGTGTGCGCGCGTATATATATATATATATATATATATATATATATATATATATATATATATATAACCATAAACACAGTAATCAACCCTAAGGTCGGTTTAGTAGGTGATGGTAGAGCTCACCCATGTACCAAGCCCGACGGCGTGTGAATATTCACACATCAGGGTAGGGGGGCCAGTTCCTTTCCCTGTGCCGGTTATGGTTTCCCAGGAAGACCTGGTACCCGAAAGATCAACTAGCTTGGGTGGAGCTGCAGGTGCCCAAAGTGCCTTGCTCGGGAATCGAACCCGGGCCCCTCCGGTCAGCAGTCCAACGCTCTACCCGCTAGACCACCGCGACCCGCATATATATATATATATATATATATATATATATATATATATATACTGAGCGGTAGTGGAATGCTGAAGAGGGTAATAGAGGGGAGAATGTTGGGCAAGCGAGGTAAGGGTAGGAACAGGATAGGGATGTTGGACGGGACGAAGAGAGGACAGAAGTACACCGAGATGAAGAGGGACCTGATATAGATTAGTTTGCTGGGTGGGGAGTCACAAAATGTTTATTTGATATTTGTGTCCATCCAAAAACCTACCTTAACCGGTAGATTACCTAAAATATATATATATATATATATATATATATATATATATATATATATATATATATATATATATATATATATATATATATATAAACACACAAACACTAAGACAACAAACACCACACACACAGAAACATAAAAGAAGGACACTTACATTGGATATTTACGTTTCGACGGCACGGCCGTCGTCATCAGATATATATATATATAACAACAACACAGTAATCAACCCGAAGGTCGGTTTAGTAGGTGATGGTAGAGCTCACCCATGTACCAAGCCCGACGGCGTGTGAATATTCACACATCAGGGAGGGGGGCCAGTTCCTTTCCCTGTGCCGGTTATGGTTTCCCAGGAAGACCTGGTACCCGAAAAATCAACTAGCTTGGGTGGAGCTGCAGGTGCCCAAAGTGCCTTACCCGGGAATCGAACCGGGACCCTCCGGTCAGTAGTCCAACGCTCTGCCCACTAGACCACGGCAACCCACATATATATATACATATATATATATATACACATATATATATATACACACTTTCTCACCTACTTCCCTGGCATTCAGTCCCTCAAATTCATCTTTAGAAACCTGTAATTCGCCTACCTACCTTAACCGGTAGATTACCTAAAATATATATATATATATATATAAACACAAACACTAAGACAACAAACACCACACACACAGAAACATAAAAGAAGGACACGTACATTGGATATTTACGTTTCGACGGCACGGCCGTCGTCATCAGATATATATATATATATATATATATAACAACAACACAGTAATCAACCCGAAGGTCGGTTTAGTAGGTGATGGTAGAGCTCACCCATGTACCAAGCCCGACGGCGTGTGAATATTCACACATCAGGGAGGGGGGCCAGTTCCTTTCCCTGTGCCGGTTATGGTTTCCCAGGAAGACCTGGTACCCGAAAAATCAACTAGCTTGGGTGGAGCTGCAGGTGCCCAAAGTGCCTTACCCGGGAATCGAACCGGGACCCTCCGGTCAGTAGTCCAACGCTCTGCCCACTAGACCACCGCAACCCACATATATATATACATATATATATATATATACACATATATATATATATACACACTTTCTCACCTACTTCCCTGGCATTCAGTCCCTCAAATTCATCTTTAGAAACCTGTAATTCGCCCTCCAAAACCACAACGTTTCGTCCAACCTTCTTCCCAAATGCTTCTCTGTTACCTTCAAACGGCCCGCCAACCTTTCAGATCTCCTTAAATCCGCCAAGCCTCCTTCCAAATCCCCTCCCACCCCCAGAAGCACACCCACCCCGTGCTTGCGGGCAAGATGCAAAACCTGTCCTATTTTCACCACGCCACCCTCTCCATCCCACCTTTTATCTCTCTCCTGTCCTTCCCCCATTCCTCATGCACATTTCAGAATGTAATCTATCTTCTGACCTGCAAACATTGCCCGGCATTTTATATAGGCCAGTGCTCTACACTCCTGAACCTCAGGGTGAACAATCATCGCACCTCATGTAATCCCTCTTCCCCGTCCGCGGGTCTTCCCATCCCAAAACATGCCTCCCACCACAATACCCCCTTCAACCAGTGTTACAGTGTTTCTGTTCTAGCATCCCTTCCCCCATCCGATAACCATAAAAATTAAAAACAATGGAAATGGCATTTATATGGCTGTGCAAAGCCTATTAATATCCGAGTCTCAATGTCGTTCACTAATTAGAGAGGGTTGAAGTGGACAGGTGTAAATTTGTTTCATGCGGGATAGCAAGATATTTTGTTTGTCCGCATATATTGTGTTATTATTGGCCTGGGTTTTGACTTGTTGAGTCCTGATGATTATTTTGTAGGTATATATATATATATATGTGTGTGTGTGTGTGTGTGTATGTGTGTGTGTGCGTGTGCGTGCGCGCGTATATATATGTGCATATATATATTATATACATATGCACATATATATATGTATATATATGCATACATATATGTGTGCGCGTGTGCGTGTATATATATGTGCATATATATATGCACACGCACGCGCACACACACACACACCGGCGCCTGGGGAAAACCGGAGGACCTTTGGGTGGAAGGGGGGAGGTTGTAAATGCTTTGGAGGTCGGGTTTGTATTGAAAGAGTGGGGGTGGTTTGGGAGGAGGTGGCGGGAAAGACTAAGATTGCGGAAGTTTGAGACCTACTTGGAAGAAAGAAATGCATAGATTTGACAACTTTGTAAGGAGACTCCGTTTCTGTTGGAGGGAACGTAGGGCAGATGAAGCTATGACGTTGAGTTTTGGAATTAGGTGGGGAGCAGTCATGGAAATTATTTTGAAGAGAAAATAGGTTTGATATGTGTTGTTCACGAGTGTGTTGGAACTGGATAAGGATAAGGTGGGCATATTCTAAAGAGTTTTGGTAAGTGAATGCATTAAATTGCGGGTGGATTTCAGGAGGGGCAGCAGATAAAGGTAGGGAAATGAATAGACCGTTGGGAACGATTCCTAAGGACAGGCATGAGGTGAGAAACTCGGTGTGGCTGGTGTATTTGGCGAGTTTATATGCGTGGCGGCGAAAATTTCGGAACCAAGATGAAATAGGAGAAGAGTGGTTCATATTAGGGTGATTGGAAAGGATCTGGGAAAAGAAATTGGAAATAAAGGAAGACAGTGGTGAAGGAAAGGATAGCACAGTCACGATGGAGCAGGATCAGCAGCGGAAGGTTTGGTGCTGGATCCAACGACGGACACAGAAGAGACAGGAACAATAGCTAGGTAGCTTGAGGTATCGATGATGCGGAAGTACTCACGAGAGCAATATAACTTTTGGACGGCACAATATAACACAGAATAAAACAGATAACACGTAAAAGGACACTCACACTGTAGATGATTTGAGCTTTCAGCCTACTCCGAGGCCTTCTTCAGGTCACACCCGAAGAAGGCCCTTTCTTGAAAATCCCAAGAACGTGCACAATAATGTAAACGGACTAACTTGTCGACAAAAACACAGAAACAGAAACATGTAAAAGAGGGACTCACTGGTTCTCGAATTTTCGGTGGTCCAACCACCTTTCTCAAGAGGAATTAGGAACAGAACTGAGGCAGAGGAGGGCCCGAAAGCAGTGGACGGAAGGAAAAGCGGGAACATGGGGGAAGAGAGGGGAAAAGGGGGGAAAAAGGGGAAGAGGGGGGAAAAGGTATTAAAGGTGAGGGGGTTTGGAGGGGTTGTGTTAGGCGCGGGAATTTTAAAAAAGGTGGGGATGATATGGAAGTTGTTGGGGACGGAGGAGGACGAAATTATGTGTATAAAGGGGGCAATTAGTGTCTAATATTAACACCTGGGCGATTCTAGGAATCCAAGAGCCAGATGAAAGCTAGCTCTAATGTTTTGAGTTTCAGTGGAGGGTCTGAGTGTGGGAGGGATGCTAAGATGGATACTTTAAAACATTGGTCAAAGAGTATTGCGTTCGGAGGCATGTTTGGGGATTGGGAGCATACCAATAAAGGAGGAATTGTTGCATGAGGCTCGATGATTATTACTTCTAATATTAAGAGGTGTGGTACACTGTCCAATATAAAAGGCGGGGCAAAGTTGGCACTTGAGTAGGTATACAACATTGCTGGAGGTGCACGAGGAGTAGGGAATTGGTGGGAGAGAGTTAAAGAGCGGGTGGGAGAGGGATGGGATTCTGGTTAGGAAAATAGGACATGTTTTGCATCTAGGTTTATTGCAGGGTCTGGGAGTGATTTTGGAACGGGGCGATGATTTAAGAAGTAGATTGGTAAATTTTAGAATATCTGATAGATTGGCGGGGCGTTTGAAAGTGACAGAGGGGCATTTGGGGAAAAGGTTGGTGGTGGAATTGTGGTTTTTGAGTATAGTGTAGAGGTCTTTTAGGAGAGAACGCAGAGATTCTAGGCTAGGGAGATACGTGGTGCAAATTGAAAGAGGGTGGTTTTTCGCGGTGGTGGAAGGTCTGGGAGTTTAAGTATGTCTACGGATCCTCTTATTCAGGAGGGATTCAGGATAACCTCGTTTGAGGAGGGAATGGTGTAAATTTATGAGGAAATTTTCTAGGGAGTCAGGGTCATTGCAAATTCTGTGTCCCCTTATGGAAAGGGAATAAGGAATGGAACGTTTGGTGTGGTATGGGTGACAGCTGTTGAAATTTAGGTACTGTTGTTTATTTGTGGGTTTTACATGGACGGATGTGTGAAATTTATGGTCTATAAATGATATGTTTACATCTAGAAAGGTGATTTGGGAGGAGGAAACCGTAGACGTGAAGGAGAAAGAGGATGAAGCATTAAGGTTGGAAATGAAAGTTTTCAGGGAATCAGGACCATGTGACCAGAGAAGGAAAATATCATCAATATATCTGAGCCACAATAGCGGTTTCAGGGGTTGTTTTGACAGGAATTTATTCTCCGCGAGACCAAGAAAGAGGTTTGCATAGGACGGGCTGAACCTGCTACCCATGGCACAACTCTTGATTTGTAGGAAGAATTTATCGTTAAAGGAGAAGGTATTGCGGATGAGGATGAACTCGGAAAGACTGAGGAGAAAATCTGTGCTGGGGATGTGAGGCTCAGGGCGTTGGGAGAGGTAGTGTTGGAGGGCGGAGAGACCTTCTGAGTGGGGAATGGATGTGTAGAGGGATGTGGCATCTATAGTGGCCATAATGATCTCGGCATCTGGAGGGAGGGAGATAGATTTTAACCTATCCAGGAAATGGTAGGAGTCTTTAGTGAATGATGGTAGGGCCTGGACAATCGGCTGGAGATAGTGGTCTACAAATGCCGAGATTATTTCGGTTGGGGAGTGACGGGAGGATAAAATCGGTCGACCGGTATTACCCGGCTTGTGAATCTTCGGAAGGATATAGAAATGAGTGCGTGGGTTGGGGGGGGGGAGAGGAGGGCTAAGTCTGAAGGAGATAGACTCGGCTCATTGGCACCAAGAAATTCAATTAGGTCCTCCTGAAGTGCGGGATTTGGATCTTCGGGGATTTGCTGGTAGGAATAGGTGTCTGAGAGTTGTGTTTCAGCTTCCCTTATGTAGTGTGATCTGTTTAAGACCACAACCGTTGACACTTTATCTGCGGAAGTAATGATGATGTTAGGATTTTTCATTAAGTTACTTAGCTCTGAGGATTCGGTAGGAGACAGGTTTGGTCGAGGATTTAGGGACTTGAGGAAAGACGGGTTGGCAATTCTGGACAAGAGAAGGTTTATAAAAATTTCAATTGGATGATTTGAGGGGAGGAGATTGGGTTCTTGGGCTGAAGCCGGCTTGAATTTCTGTAAGGCGTTGTGAAGGAGTCTGGAGATTTGCTGGAGTGCCGGTTGCGACTCCCAAAAAGCCTTCCACGGGAGATTTCGGCAAAAATGCAGTACGTCAGCGAGAATTCTTACGTGGTTTACTTTACAAATAATTTCATCCCCCTCCGCCCCCAACAACTTCCATATCATCCCCACGTTTTTTAAAATTCCCGCGCCTAACACAACCCCTCCAAACCCCTCGACCGGAATACCTTTTCCCCTCTTCCCCTCTTTTTCCCCTCTTCTCCTTCCATCCACTGCTTTCGGGCCCTCCTCTGCCTCAGTTATGTTCCTAACTCCTCTTGAGAAGGGAGAATGGACAGTAGGTCAGCAAGCATACAGCATCATAAAGGATAGGAACGGTGCGTTTCATGGCACGCATAGCCAGAAGAAGAGACGAGGCACATTGGCCAAATACACATTCTTCTCGTTTTTGTCAATTTCTCCTTTGCTGGGTGTAACAGCTCCCTAACGCCATCTTCTGGGTAATGATTCGGAGCACTTTGGCGCTTTATAAGATCGCAGATTTCAGTGTAAAAGTACCCTTTCTCGATAGCTCAGGTGGTTAGAGCATGCGCCCGGCAAGCGGAGAGATCCGGTGTTCAAGTCCCGGTGGAGGAAGTTATTTTTTCATTCCTAATCGGCTCACATCCGCCATCCCCACCTCTCTTGTGTTCGTCCTTTACATGTGTTCCTTTACCATTTTCCCTACCTCTATTTCAATGGGAATAAATAGTTATTCGCCATATGGCGGTATATCGTGTTTGAATGTATGTATGTATATATATATGTGTATATACCATATATACCACTGGACCACCGCGCGGTGGTCCAGAGGGTAGAGCATTAGACTACTGACCGGAGGGTCCCGGGTTCGATTCCCGGGCAAGGCACTCTGGGAACCTGCAGCTCCACCCAAGCTAGTTGATTTTTCGGGTACCAGATCTTCCTGGGAAACCATAACCGGCACAGGGAATGGAACTGGGCCCCCTACCTGAGGTGTAAATATTCACACGCCGTCGGGCTGGGTACATGGGTGAGCTCTATCATCACCTACTAAACGGACCGTCGGGTTGATTATTGTGTTTATGGTTTATATATAATATATATTATGTGTTTTCCTATCCCCTTTCCTTATACCTATTTCTATGGTTGAATGAATATATATATTTTTTTTCGGTTATCTACCGTTTAAGGTAGGTTTTTGGATGGACCCAACTATCAAATAAACATTTTGTGACTCCCCACCTAGCAAACTAATCTATATCAGGTCCCTCTTCATCTCGGTGTACTTCTTTCCTCCCTTAATCTCGTCCAACATCCCTATCCTGTTCCTACCCTTACCTCGCTTGCCCAACATTCTTCCCTCTATTACCCTCTTCAACATTCCACTACCGCTCAATACGCCTTTCATCCATTTTTCCTGCCTCCATAGGATTTCTCTCAACAAACCCCTCTCCTCCCCCACCATTTCTAGTACTTCCTCATTTGTTTTCCTTTCGGTCCATTTCACCTTTTCCATTCTTCTCCACACCCACATTTCAAAAGCCTCCAATCTACGTCTATCCTCCTGCTTCAGCGACCACGTTTCCGCGCCGTACATAGCTACGCTCCATATCAGAGTTTTTACGAGTCTTGTCCTAACATCCCTACTCAACGTCCCCGTCATCAACTCCCTCCTCCTTGAGAAAGCCTCCTTGCCTAGCGCAATTCTCCTCCTTACGTCCCTACCACTTTGACCGTGTTGGTCCAAAACACTTCCGAGATATGTAAACTGTTCTACCTGCTCTATTTTTTCCCCGCCTATTTTAATATTTAGCTTAGCCTTTTTCTTTCTGGAAAATCGCATAACCTTTGTTTTATTAATATTGATTCTCACCCCATATTTCTCGCACTGAACCTCCAATTCACTCAACAATGCTTGCAACCCCTTGGCTGACTGAGCAACTAATGCTTGGTCATCAGCAAACCTAACCGATTTTACGAATTCCCCTCCGACTTTCACTCCTACCTCCAGTTCTTCCCATGCCTCTTTAATCATTTCCTCTACATATACCTCTACGTATACGTTGAACAGTACCGGTGACAATGGGCAACCCTGCCTTACACCTCTTCCTAACACTGCCCATCCGGACTCTCCGTTCCCCACTCGCACCTGAGCAGTCTGTGACATGTACAGGTTGCGGATCAGTCTCCTGTCCCTCCAATCCATTCCTATTTTCTGCAATACACGCATTAATTTTTCCCAATTCACTCTATCAAACGCTTTTTCGAAATCTACAAAACAGGTAAAAACGTCCTGATTGTATTCTATATTCCTCTCGACTAGTGATCTCATTACTGCAATGGCATCACGCGTACCTCTTCCTTTCCTGAACACAAACTGATCATCCCCTAAGTAATCATTTGCCTTACTCTCTATCCTTTTGTTGATGATCCTGAGAATAACTTTAGCTGCGTGGGATATCAAACTTATTGTTCTGTAATCCTCACCTGACGAAGCCTTTGCCTTTTTTGGAATAGGAACTAACACCGATCTCACAAAATCTTCCGGCCAGATTCCTTCCTCATAGATACTACAAATCAGCCCATATATGGCCTTCTTCCCACCTTTCCCTAACCATTTCAACATTTCTACAGGAATATTGTCCACCCCCGCAGCCTTATTTGCTTTCATCTCCTTTAATGCCCTTTCTATTTCATCGTCGAGTATGCCTGGACCTAAGCTATCTTCTTCTACGTCATGTTCCTTTTCTATGTCTAACCTTGTCGGCCTAAGTTCTTTACCATACAGTGTTTCTATATATTCCTTCCATCTCTCTTGGATTTTTCCTGGTTCAACTATTATCTTACCCCATTTATCTTTAACTGTTAGCACACATCTTGCCTTCTTACTTCCCGATAATAACTTAACCTTGCTGTATAGAGCACCAATTTCACCCTTCTTCTGTAAACTTTCCATATCCTCGCATTGCGTTTTCCACCATTCTTCTTTTGCTTTTTTTGTGGCCCTTCTCAATTTATTGTTTAACTCTTTGTACTTCATTTTGCCTAACTATGTGTTTACATTTTTCCATCTTCTTCTCTCATCCATCTTTGCAATCATCTCCTCCGTTACCCATGGTTTCCTTATCCTTTTCCCATTAACGGGTCCTATAGTGTCTTTAGCGGCTTCCAATATCCCTTTCTTGATACATTCCCATTTTTCTTCGATAGTACTCAGTTCTTTACCGTCATCCATCATTTTCTCTACAGCCTGCTGATACTCCTTCCTCGTAAATCCATTTACTGCTTCTAAATTCCATTTACTAACCCGCCGCCCTTGCCTTACGTTCTTGAAACGAACATTACATTTCATAACAACTAAATTGTGGTCAGAGTCCGCATCCGCTCCTGGGAAACTGTGCGAATTTATCACACTGTTCCTAAACCTGTGCCTAACCATAATATAATCTAACTGATACCTTTCTGAGTCACCTGGCATTTTCCATGTATACCTACGCCTTTTGTGGTGTCTAAACTATGTGTTAGTGATGACTAACCCCTGTCTCCTGCAGAATTCAATTGCTTTCTCCCCGCGTTCATTCCTCGTGCCTAACCCATAGTCCCCCACCTCACCACCATCTCTTCCTTCGCCTACCGTCGCATTCCAATCCCCCATGACTATCAAATGTTTCCCTGCAGGAACACTCGCGATGATATCCTCTAACTCATCATACATCCTATCAACTTCTTCCTCCTTGTGGTTGCTCGGTGGCATGTATACCTGAATAATGACCAAGTTCGTCGGCTCTGCTTTAATCTCTACGAGTAAAATTCTATCTGTCGCTTGCTCTATGTTGACTACGCTTCTTCCTACCCCTTTATTTAAAATTACGGCAACCCCTCGTTGGCTCTCGTCCCCGCCGCTGTATATTACTCTATAATTGTCACTCCAGTAATCCCCGCTATCCTTCCATCTCACCTCGCAAAGGCCTAAAACATCTATGTTACCTCTTTCCATCTCTCGCTTAATATTTTCTAATTTGACTCTCCTCAACATTGTCCTGACGTTTCAGGTTCCTATTTTAACTACTTTCGTCTTTTTCTGCATCTTCTGTCCTGCTGCTGTTATTTCTCCCCCGCAAGGATTTCGTGGGATGACGACCGCGGAAGCCTTGCCTCCCCCGCTGCCGGGCACGACACACGGCCCCTTGGGCCGAGTCCCGCAGTTGCCAGGACTCAATTTCTGTTTTGCGTCCATCATATTTTCTTGGGAATGATAATTGAGGTGGTTTCCCGTTGCCTTCCTCAAAAGTGTTTTTAACGAGACACCATCACTTAATGGCCCACTGGGGTCAGACCCCATTGCAGCCGCCTCACTGAGGAACAGACGCTGCGTGGACTACCTTTCGTCTGGCTCCTAACCTTCGACCTATCTGGCATGGGTGACCCTTCCAGGAGTAATTATTATTACTCCCGCCAGCACAGCTCTGAATATATATATATATATATACACATTCGTATATATATACATATATATATACACAAAAATTAATGCGTGTATTGCAGAAAAGAGGAATGGATTGGAGGGACAGGAGACTGATCCGCAACCTGTACATGTCACAGACTGCTCAGGTGCGAGTGGGGAACGGAGAGTCCGGATGGGCAGTGTTAGGAAGAGGTGTAAGGCAGGGTTGCCCATTGTCACCGGTACTGTTCAACGTATACGTAGAGGTATATGTAGAGGAAATGATTAAAGAGGCATGGGAAGAACTGGAGGTAGGAGTGAAAGTCGGAGGGGAATTCGTAAAATCGGTTAGGTTTGCTGATGACCAAGCATTAGTTGCTCAGTCAGCCAAGGGGTTGCAAGCATTGTTGAGTGAATTGGAGGTTCAGTGCGAGAAATATGGGGTGAGAATCAATATTAATAAAACAAAGGTTATGCGATTTTCCAGAAAGAAAAAGGCTAAGCTAAATATTAAAATAGGCGGGGAAAAAATAGAGCAGGTAGAACAGTTTACATATCTCGGAAGTGTTTTGGACCAACACGGTCAAAGTGGTAGGGACGTAAGGAGAAGAATTGCGCTAGGCAAGGAGGCTTTCTCAAGGAGGAGGGAGTTGATGACGGGGACGTTGAGTAGGGATGTCAAGACAAGACTCGTAAAAACTCTGATATGGAGCGTAGCTATGTACGGCGCGGAAACGTGGTCGCTGAAGCAGGAGGATAGACGTAGATTGGGGGCTTTTGAAATGTGGGTGTGGAGAAGAATGGAGAAGGTGAAATGGACCGAAAGGAAAACAAATGAGGAAGTATTAGAAATGGTGGGGGAGGAGAGGGGTTTGTTGAGAGAAATCCTATGGAGGCAGGAAAAATGGATGAAAGGCGTATTGAGCGGTAGTGGAATGTTGAAGAGGGTAATGGAGGGGAGAATGTTGGGCAAGCGAGGTAAGGGTAGGAACAGGATAGGGATGTTGGACTGGATGAAGGGAGGAAAGAAGTACATCGAGATGAAGAGGGACCTGATATAGATTAGTTTGCTAGGTGGGGAGTCACAAAATGTTTATTTGATAGTTGTGTCCATCCAAAAACCTACCTTAACCGGTAGATTACCTAATAATAAATAATATATACACACTTAGGTGTATATATATGTATATATATATATATATATATAACACAGTAATCAACCCGAAGGTCGGTTTAGTAGGTGATGGTAGAGCTCACCCATGTACCCCAACTCCCACCAAGCCCGACGGCGTGTGAATATTCACACATCAGGGTAGGGGGGCCAGTTCCTTTCCCTGTGCCGGTTATGGTTTCCCAGGAAGACCTGGTACCCGAAAAATCAACTAGCTTGGGTGGAGCTGCAGGTGCCCAAAGTGCCTTGCCCGGGAATCGAACCGGGACCCCCCGGTCAGTAGTCCAACGCTCTGCCCACTAGACCACCGCAACCCACATATATATATACATATACATATATATATATGTATATATATATGTATATATATGTATATATATATGTATATATATGTATATATATATGTATATATATGTATATATATGTATATATGTATATATATGTATATATATGTATATATATGTATATATATATGTATATATATGTATATATATATGTATATATATATATATATATATATATATATATATATATATATATATATATACACACTTTCTCACCTACTTCCCTGGCATTCAGTCCCTCAAATTCATCTTTAGAAACCTGTAGTTCGCCCTCCAAAACCACAACGTTTCGTCCAACCTTCTTCCCAAATGCTTCTCTGTTACCTTCAAACGGCCCGCCAACCTTTCAGATCTCCTTAAATCCGCCAAGCCTCCTTCCAAATGCCCTCCCACCCCCAGAAGCATACCCACCCCGTGCTTGCGAGCAAGATGCAAAACCTGTCCTATTTTCACCACGCCACCCTCTCCATCCCACCTTTTATCTCTCTCCTGTCCTTCCCCCATTCCTCATGCACATTTCAGAATGTAATCTATCTTCTGACCTGCAAACATTGCCCGGCATTTTATATAGGCCAGTGCTCTACACTCCTGAACCTCAGGGTGAACAATCATCGCACCTCATTTAATCCCTCTTCCCCGTCCGCGGGTCTTCCCATCCCAAAACATGCCTCCCACCACAATACCCCCTTCAACCAGTGTTACAGTGTTTCTGTTCTAGCATCCCTTCCCCCATCCGATAACCATAAAAATTAAAAACAATGGAAATGGCATTTATATGGCTGTGCAAAGCCTATTAATATCCGAGTCTCAATGTCGTTCACTAATTAGAGAGGGTTGAAGTGGACAGGTGTAAATTTGTTTCATGCGGGATAGCAAGATATTTTGTTTGTCCGCATACATTGTGTTATTATTGGCCTGGGTTTTGACTTGTTGAGTCCTGATGATTATTTTGTTGGTTGGCAACTGGGTCGTAGATATTGCAATGTTTGCGGATTGACTATTTGTTTTCTGCGCCGCTGAGGAATTATTTCCACATCCTCCCTCTTATTCCTATCCCATCTCCGCTCCCCTCTGGCCTCCCTTCTCCTTTCCCCTTCCACAACTCTTTCTTTTACCCCTCACCCATCACCCGTTCTCACCTTCCCCCATCCCCTCTTCTCTCTCTGCCACATACCTTCCACCAGTCAGTCCTAACTAATGTTCCGAGGAGGACGGAATACAATTCCGTCGAAATTATCAAGAAATAATGTGTGAGTGTTCCTTTTATGTGTTCCCATATTGTGCGTTGCTGTCTAAGTTTTGTATTTAACACTTACGTGTTACTTCGAAGAAATCATCTATATGTCATATAAATGGACTAGTCGACACAAAGAGAACACATATTTATTCACATAGAAAGAGATATAAGGAAAGGGGGTAGGGCACACATAAAAGACGAACACAGGAGAGGTGGGAAAAGCGGAATCAGGCAGACCACCAATGTAAAAATATTTTCCTCGACCAGGACTTGAACACTGGATCTTTCCACTTGCCAGGCGGATGCTCTAACCACCTGAGCTATCGAGAAAATATAATTTACACTGAGATCTGCGATCTTATAAGGCGCCCAAGTGCTCCGATTCCTTGGCCAAGAGATGGCGTTAGGGAGTTGTTACACCCACCAAAGGAGAAATAGACGACACAAAAAAAAAGAGGAAAGGACAGTAGAGTTTAGCAATCATACAACATCATAGAGGATAGGAACAGTACGTTTCATGGCACGCATAGCCAGAAGAAGAGACAAGCCACATTGGCCAAATACACATTCAAACACAAAATCCCTCCATAAGGCGAAGAAATGTGTTCCGTCCCATATAAGGGTGGCCAAAATCAGAGTCCCTCATCTTTGACCTGAAGACGTCGAATGCAACTTCGGCGAAACTATTGTCAGCATTAAACAACAACTCGGTGAAACCCAAGAATGCAGAATCCTTCACTCACACAAAATGTATTTCCCTCTCCTTAAAGGTATCTAAAACTATACCATTTTACAAAAACATTACCAGTTCTCATGACTTACTAGCCTACTTAAAAGCTACAGACCTATAGCCATACAGCATATGTTTCAAACATTTTTGAATAGGTGATTCAATTCCAAAAATGCTTTATCTCAAGAAGTTCAATATGTTATCTTTTACCCAACATGGGTCGATGAAAGGGAAGTTCCCATTTTCTGGAATGTATGAAGCACTAGACATAATTCTAAATTATCTGGATAACAAATAACACAGTCTCTTCTTTGACTTACCAAAAGCATTTGATCGTGTTAATCATGCAAAATTGGAACAAATTGGAATCGAAGGTGTCTCACTAGAATGGTTGAAATCTTATCTAACAGATCATTGTTAAGCAGTCACTTAGTGTGCTTGGGAATAAATACACATCCAGCATTCATGGTACCTGTCTAGGTATTCCTCAGGGGTCCACATTAGGACTAATTTTCTTTTTGATAAACAACAATGACCTGTCATTACCTACAAGTACGACCACTATCCCTTAAGTGAAACCAATTCTACATGTAGATGATACAAACATCCTCAAATGTATCTTCCAATTCATAAGAGAACCTATCTCTACAGTTAAGAATGGTATCAGATCCCATGAATAGATGGTACAGTGATAATCTCATTAACCTCAACATGCAAATAAGTAAAATGATAACTTTCCCCACGAAACGGTTGATAACAGTTTACCAGTGAATCCAAATGGTAAATCCATAGTCTTCAATAAAATTCTTAGGTTTCAAATTAAGCTCACATATCACTTGGGAAGAATATATGACATCTCTTTGTGACAAATTAAGCTCCACATGCTATTTTCTACAACCACTTAGAGACACAACCACTTAAACAGTGCTATATTTATTATGGTAAATTATATTCATATGCTATCTATAAAATTCCCTTCTACAGGGATCCCTCCTGTATATAGGGCCATTCACACCTATTACAGAAAGTGTTCAATTAGGGTGCATCTATGTATATATTAAGCTTAACTACCAATGTCAAATGAAACATGAACTACTATACATAAAAATTCGATGTGCACGGTTATAGCACAAGAGGCACTAACAACATTCATAAAAAAGTGTAAGAAACAAAGCTTTACATAGTGGACCTAAGGAAATGAGCATAGAATCATAAAATAAAATACCTCAATCATTGAAAGAAATATTAGTGTTGAGAGCTTTAAAGTAAAACTTCCAGAATACTCCCTAAAGGAGATGTTTTATTCTGTACAAGAATAATTAAATACTCGGTAGTGTAACCTTTTTGTAAACTATTACTTGCTTCTGTGCAGTATGATGTAATGTTTACATATTGCTGTGTAGTGGTGTATATTTTGTAATTGTTTTGATGTGATTTGTTTTCTAAGTGATTAAAATAGGAATCATCCAGTACCAAAACAAAACCTCGTTTTTCCAGACAGGCGGAGTATTACCAAGAGTTTTCCAAATGTGAGGGTAATATCACAATCGTGATACACAACAAAATGATTTTACGATGGCACTCTATAAAAGGGGCTGCCAATGACTTGGGAGTGTTTTGAAATGTACTGCAGAGAGATATGCTGATGAGGTACCAGGGTGAACAAATGAGGTCATATTTAGAGCACTCTTTGAAAAAGCCATAAATGTGCAACTTGGAGTAATATGCGATTATAAAATTGCATAAATAGGTGACTCTCTGAATCAAAATATCAATGTTTCCATCGCAATTGCATGCACAAAAGTGAATCAGCATTGGCGTGTTGAGGAACTCTAAAGAAATCTTCTGTTAGCAATACAGATTCGGAAGAGGGTGCAGCAGCTTTATGTAGTTGCTTATCCGATTGATGCATTATCAAATAAATTCATTATGTACTAAGGTAGCCTTACAAGTGGTTAATCACTGCACGAAACTCATTCTCTGTACACAAGAGTGTATTGTTTCAATTGACTACAAAAATGAAAGCACGTGATGAATATGGCTGAAACTTAAACAGCAGTCTAGTGAGATATAATATTTACAAAGGAAACCTTTTCCGATAATATAGGCCATCTCTTGGATTAAACTCGATGGTTTCAGGCTTCACTTTGTGGAAATCCATTCTAATAAATCAAAAGAGAAATGGTACTTTTTTCCACACTTTATTATTTAAAGTCGACCGGTTTTGTCGCATAGGCAACATCATCAGGTACATAGATTCAGTGAGTTCCAGAATATATAGTTTTTTTTGAGAGGGGGGAAAAGAGGCGGTGGAAAAAGGGGGGGGGGGCGTGTGAGAGGGAGCGTGGTACTGGGCGTGGGTGACTCCAAGGGAGGGGTGGGGTGGATGTAGGCTAAGTGGAAGCTTGTTTAGGTATGCCGTTCACGGCGGGGGTTGGGGCGTCAGGTATTGTGGTCAGAGAAATATCCAAAAGGGGGGAATTGCTCACAAAAATGTTCTCGTTGGCAATTGTTCCTACCTTTTGATGCTTCCTAATCTCCAGCTCCTCCAGACAATCCATTCTTCTTCCCTTTTTCTCGAGGTGAAGAATATCTGGGATAAAGTCGCTCCTGTGGTCACTTTCCCATAGATGTTTTGCAAAATGGGATCTGTTTAACTCACCATTTCGTAGATGTCTTCTGTATTCTTCTGCTCTTACTCTGAACGACCGTCCAGTCTGGCCAACATAACAGATTTCACAGTCACCACAATGGAGTTTATAAATGCCACTTCTATCATTGATGTCAATATTGTCCTTGGTTTTATAATGCAACAATTTCAGAGAGTAAAAATCATTCGCCTTGGCCGGGATTCGAACCCGGATCCCTCGATATCCGGCCGAGTGCTTTAACCATTTAAGCTACCGAGACGTCCTCTTACACTCTGAAATTTTGGGGGCTTTAAAGGAACAAGATGTTGTGACGAAATACCGTACATACAATGTCACAGGCATTCGTAGTCGTGCGCGAGGCGCCACAGTCCACGAGGTTAAAGCCAATTTCAAACACTTAGGCTGTTCATTTCAAGAAACTGCGGGAGATGCCGCAACAGTAACTATTAACGGAGTCATCCGCTATGTGTGTATTATAATGCAACAATTTCAGAGAGTAAAAATCATTCGCCTTGGCCGGGATTCGAACCCGGATCCCTCGATATCCGGTCGAGTGCTTTAACCATTTAAGCTACCAGAGTGTAAGAGGACGTCTCGGTAGCTTAAATGGTTAAAGCACTCGGCCGGATATCGAGGGATCCGGGTTCGAATCCCGGTCAAGGCGAATGATTTTTACTCTCTGAAATTGTTGCATTATAATACACACATAGCGGATGACTCCGTTAATAGTTACTGTTGCGGCATCTCCCGCAGTTTCTTGAAATGAACGTCCTTGGTTTTGTTTAACACAGCCCTGTAAGTTACACTTGTTGTAATATGCAATTTTGACATCTTCCTTCGGGAAAAGGTTGGCAATAGACTGCGTAATCTTTCCTTAGTAACTAAGTTTGCACCATCGTTTCTTATCTTCAATAGTTACCGATGATTTATAAAACAGTCTCTGTGCTCGGAGGGAGCGTTTTTTAATGATCATTTTACTAATGACACTTTCTTCGTAACCATTTTTTACTGCAATGTCTTTGATTACTTTGATTTCCTTGGCGAAGTTCTCGGCGGACAGGGGGATGTTGAGAGATCTGTTTAGCATAGAGTGGAAAGCGGCCATCTTATGGGAGGGGTGGTGGCGGGAGTCGGAGGGGATGACATGGTCTGTGGTAGTTTCTTTCCTGTAGATTGCGAATTCGTAGCCTTTTTCCGTGGTTGTAATTGTAAAGTCCAAAAAGTTAATACTATGGCTGGTTTCTTTTTCACAAGAGAACTTTATATTTTTTGATTGGGAATTTGACTTATTCAAAAATATGTCCAGTTGTCTCATTGTACCAGTCCACACTGCAAACACGTCATCCACGTATCTGTACCAACACTGTATAAAACTGGTGTTCACTGAATGATCACTGAAAAACCTTTCCTCAAAGTCGTTCATATATAAGTCCACCAAAAGGACTTTAAGTCCGACTTTAAGGATTTTAAATCGTTCGAAAACGAAACGAAAAACATTTTTCGAACGAAGTCCGATCAAAAGCTGTTAAAGGAAGAAAATTTAATTTTAGAAAAAGCAGATAAAGGCAATGCAGTGGTAGTGATTGAAAAGACCAAATATGTTAACAAGTGCAACGAATTTATTGACAACAACCCAATAGTGGAACTACCATGTGACCCTACAAACAAATTCCAAAAATTAATGAAAAAGGCCCTCACTTCTGCCCCGAGTATCATCAAGCCAAGCGAGACGTACACAGTGACAGTGATGAACCCGCAAACTCCACGATTCTTTGGTCTCCTAAAGATACATAAAACAAATGTGCCAATAAGACCAGTAGTCTCCAGGGTTGCTGCTCCATCAAGGAAACTAGCCTCCCATCTAAATTCACTCTTCAGAGAAGTCACAGGTTTCAAGCCAAGATACGGAGTTAAGAATTCAACGGAACTATGCCAACATCTTACCCAGAGAGAACTCCCGTCTTCCAAGCAAATCCTAGTTCCTTTCGACGTGAAAGGCCTGTTCACCAATATTCCAATTTCCGAAGCCGTTAAAGTAGCAGAAGGAACATTGAAGAAAGCCGGAGCTGAACCACCCTTCCTCGACAAGTTTCTGGCACTACTAAGAGTGTTTGTGAAAGAGAATTACTTCAAATTCAATGGCAAATTCTTCCAACAAAAGGACGGCTTAGCAATGGGGTCACCTCTTTCACCACTTTTGGTGGACTTATATATGAACGACTTTGAGGAAAGGTTTTTCAGTGATCATTCAGTGAACACCAGTTTTATACAGTGTTGGTACAGATACGTGGATGACGTGTTTGCAGTGTGGACTGGTACAATGAGACAACTGGACATATTTTTGAATAAGTCAAATTCCCAATCAAAAAATATAAAGTTCTCTTGTGAAAAAGAAACCAGCCATAGTATTAACTTTTTGGACTTAACAATTACAACCACGGAAAAAGGCTACGAATTCGCAATCTACAGGAAAGAAACTACCACAGACCATGTCATCCCCTCCGACTCCCGCCACCCCCCTCCCATAAGATGGCCGCTTTCCACTCTATGCTAAACAGATCTCTCAACATCCCCCTGTCCGCCGAGAACTTCGCCAAGGAAATCAAGGTAATCAAAGACATTGCAGTAAAAAATGGTTACGAAGAAAGTGTCATTAGTAAAATGATCATTAAAAAACGCTCCCTCCGAGCACAGAGACTGTTTTATAAATCATCGGTAACTAGTGAAGATAAGAAACGATGGTGCAAACTTAGTTACTAAGGAAAGATTACGCAGTCTATTGCCAACCTTTTCCCGAAGGAAGATCTCAAAATTGCATATTACAACAAATGTAACTTACAGGGCTGTGTTAAACAAAACCAAGGACAATATTGACATCAATGATAGAAGTGGCATTTATAAACTCCAATGTGGTGACTGTGAAATCTGTTATGTTGGCCAGACTGGACGGTCGTTCAGAGTAAGAGCAGAAGAACACAGAAGACATCTACGAAATGGTGAGTTAAACAGATCCCATTTTGCAAAACATCTATGGGAAAGTGACCACAGGAGCGACTTTATCCCAGAGATTCTTCACCTCGAGAAAAAGGGAAGAAGAATGGATTGTCTGGAGGAGCTGGAGATTAGGAAGCATCAAAAGGTAGGAACAATTGCCAACGAGAACATTTTTGTGAGCAATTCCCCCCTTTTGGATATTTCTCTGACCACAATACCTGACGCCCCAACCCCCGCCATGAACGGCATACCTAACCAAGCTTCCACTTAGCCTACATCCACCCCACCCCTCCCTTGGAGTCACCCACGCCCAGTACCACGCTCCCTCTCACACGCCCTCCCCCCTTTTTTCCACCGCCTCTTTCCCCCCCTCTAAAAAAAAACTATATATTCTGGAGCTCACTGAATCTATGTACCTGATGATGTTGCCTATGCGACGAAACCGGTCGACTTTAAATAATAAAGTGTGGAAAAAAGTACCATCTCTCTTTTGATTTATTATCTCTTGGATTTTCTAATAAGTTATTGAACAACTCACGTACATCTCGGAAACACAAGTCCAGTCTTCGCGCAGACGGAGAGAATGTCCGCCACGGCGAGGAGGCGGCCAACGACTCCGCCCCACTTCCCTCGGGACCGACCGACCCCCCCCCCCACCTCTCCACATAATGCGTCAAGACAGCCTCGATCTCTAGTGGCCGAGGGCGCCGCGGGAAGTCACACGCTCTCCAGGGAGCGCTAACCCCCGTACGCCCTCTCACCTGCTGCTGCGAATCCCCTCAAGTACCTTGCTCGGGGGAAAAAGGGTCAACTACTCTGAAACGCTGGAAAATGGACGAGCATGTGCGTGTAGGACATGAGAGCACAAATAATGAAATAGAGAAAACATGCACAAAAGACACTCGCACTTGGACTAAAACGTTTCCACGGTCTCTTCACTTTTCTCAGAAGGCTTCAACAGTTAACAATTCATCGGAGGAAGGCAATCGGGTAGGGGTGTGGCGTGTGAGGGGAGGGAGAAGGGAAAGAGGAAGGGGGATCAAGGATTTATGCAGCACGTCTCACCTGAATGCCACCAACAGGTTCGGGGTGGACTTCTAGTACTGCAATAATGAAAGTACGGTCAAAAGATAGACTATGGGAGGGAGTGGTGCGTTCCGGGACAGGTTAATTGGAATTAGGGACTCCTTTGGTGGAGCGACGGTGCCGATGAAAGACGAGGCGCAGAGGTCACATATTAATATGTAGGTATAATAAATGGTGAGATGACTCATTCAGACGTGTAGTCGCTAGAGAGAGAAGGGGAGTGCTCTATTAAACTGAGTCCGCTGGAGGACAGCACTTAGTACCGTGAGCCGTGACATCAAACCCAGAAGGCTATCGACACGACCGACCACTCCATGCGCACGCCGCTGCTCATGCAAGGAGTCAGTTCTCTGCTACCCAAGTGCACCAAGAGAAATCCAACAACCGCTTTACCGTACCACTCATTCGCTCACTACCCGCCACGCCGACAACCACTCCATAAAACCCCACCCCACCTTCCTTGATTAATGGGATCACGATGGTGCGTGGCATCCGTCCCTCCTGTTGAAGATGAGGCGACACCATTTCCCACCTTGGGCAATCAGAATGGTTCACTCCTACTTGAGAGATAGGACATTCACAGTGCAGTGGCTTGGGGCGGACTCGGGGGTGCGTCGGATCTCCGCCGGCGTGCCTCAAGGATCCGTCCTTGGGCCACTGCTTTATAACATATATTCCCAAGACATTCCAACTCGTCGTGGGAACTTTGAGATCCTGTCTCTTTCTGCTGACGATACGGCCCTCCTGTGCAGTCCCTGGCAGAAGGTGGCCGCGGTGCAAAGACTGCAGAACACCGTGGCGGAGCTCCTAGAATGATACCGCCGATGGCGTTTGGTGATTAATGCTCAAAAGACGAAGGCGATCATCTTCCATCCAGGAAATGGTGGGCCGCCAGAAGTCAACCTATCGGTGAACGGAGTCGCCCTACCGTGGGAATCCGAAGTTACTTACCTCGGAGTGCGGACCGGAAACTCCTTTGGAATTCCCAAGCGCTCGATTATTTGCCCTCCAGTCGTGAGTATGGGCCCGAAGCGTAGACTGTACCAAGCGTGCGTGCTGCCAGTCATCACCTATGCTGCAGCGGTATGGTCAGGAGTGAGGTGAACGAGTCTTGCTCAAATTCAAGTGGTGCAGAATTCGGCTCGATATCGAGATCGACATCTCGATACGCCCGCGTTTCCGAAATGCACGAGGACGGAAAGCTGGAACCCCTGGACGTCCTGCCTAGAATCTCGGGAAAATGTTTCGAGAAAGTGGCAGAGGCAACCCTAATTCGTCGGGTCGCCGAAATTAAGTTCTGGCCATGGAACAGCTATAGGCGCCCCATAGCCTCCCTAGATACCGAAGACACCCTTCCGGCGAAGAAGAGGCCAAGGCTGCTCTGAGCGGGAAGAAAACGAACGCCCGACGACGCAGAAGAATTCTTCCCGCCTTAGTAGCCTTGGCAGCTGGAAAGGCGCAGCGCAAGGGCAACACAAAGAGCCCTTGCAGTCAAATGCTAAGATTTGCGGTGGTTAACGTACAGGCTTCCCACCCGGAGGACCCGTGTTAAAATCATGGTGGCAACACATATTTTTCAGTGGTATCCTGATCCCTACTTGAGGTGCTTTGAGGAGAGTACTTTGAGCGAATACGACATCCGTTGGATTCGACGTTAAACTGTGTTGTTCGTTCCTTGGCGCTTTTCGACAAAAGTAGGCTCTTGCCAAAACCGGGTTTCTCTCGATCCTTCATCCTTTCTTATCCATCCCTAATGGCACAAATGACCTCAGCTGTCGGTCGCTTCCCTAAGAAACCACTACTATCCTTGATGCATTTTCTTTGAAAGCTTTTCTTGTCGCGTGTTTTGCCAAGTCCAGACGCAAGCAAGATCCCCTTGATCGAATGCACATACACAGATGTGCACAATTCTTGGATCTCCCAAAATTTGTAAGACATAATATTAACATTTTTCCTTTCGAGAAAGTAATGCGCATGCTCATTCGTTTCAATGGCCATTTTATTATTGTAGGTCCTCCTAAGAGATTGTTTTAGACGCCATGAAGGATTCTACGGTCACTGCCCACATAAATCCGCGTACAGACTATGAGGTTAACTTTGAAAAGCCTTAATTCGGAATTCAAATTTTCCTCGAAATCGGTCACATAAATAAGGAGAAGTAAAAGGTTGCTATGGGGTACATCCCATGTAACAAACAATATTAGAGCAGCTAGGCTGGGAATCACTCACGGAGCGAGGGTTAAATTACAGATTGAAGCTCTTGCATACACTGGCAGGTTTCTTTAGCAGTGACGTTGAAAATGTATTATTACCCCCATCACACTACGGTAGGAGAGATTATGCTAATAAAATTAGAGAGATTAAATGTAGAACAGATAGATTTAAGATGCCATTTTTTCCACGAACGATAAGGGATCATAATACATTGTCCGGGTAAAAATTAGTCTGCTGTGTATTCACCCGCCGCCACGCACCATAGCGGTGGCTTTCAGGGTATATACATGAATAAATAAATGTAAGTAGCAATGTCATCCGTTTCATTTGTGAAAATTCTCAAAAGCGATGAATGAAGACATGGAGATCATTCATTATTCCCTCTTCCAAAACCTAGGTTTCGACATATTACGTTAAACTTGATGATAATAACTCTCTTCTATGCCAAATCACTCTTTCCTCCCACACACGGTACTTGAGCCAACAGCATTACTACAAATTCCATCCTATTGCAAAAAAATGGATCAACACTTTGGGACGTTACCTGCTCCTTTGCAACTCATTTACCTCCCAAGAAAGCGTGTGAAGCTGCATTACATAATACACTTATCAAATACGAATAGCATCCACAATAGTTAGCTTTCGTCTTACCTTTATAATAGTTCACGCCATCGTGAAATCTTGCAGTCACCAACTTGTCGATTGATGCGTACCAACAAATTGAGTAGCTTCAGGTGTGATGTGATTTAATACATCAAAACCTGATGATGATTTAATACCTCGAAATCCAGTCTTAAAATAAATTTTATCAAGTGGAAAAGTTCTACGATCAGCTATTCATTCATAATGTGTACCAACCTTCGACTTGAACAAAAATCGTATGCCTGACTCAAAGCTTTATTTATCTACCGCCATGGTGTTTTTGTGAGCTGCACGGCATCCACGGATAAAACACGACGTTTGGGTATTTCTCATCATGTTATTATGCTTCAATAACAATTTTTCAGGATAAGAGGACTGCCAAATAACTCTTACATACAACTAAGACAATGAAAACTGAGCAGAGGGCTATTTCAACTGGTAGACATCTCCTTCTGCTTCAACGCCTCCCACAGAGAAACCAAAAGGCACGGCACAAACATTTGGAAGCAAACCAGAGTGCAGGCGGGACCCTTCTCCGAGCCCTCCCCATCTCTGCACACACACGCACACACACGGATACATACACACTGACTGGTTGTGGCAATCTGAAGGCCAGAGCCGTCGAAAAAGTAGCAATGGGAGCGCACCCCATGTGTTGTTAGAAAACAAAAAAATATCATAGCAAATCTTACCTCGTTTTAATTTTAGCGTTACTGTGTCGCCGGATAACCTAAGACACTTGAGGACTGAAATTAAATGAAAGGGTCGCTATTAGTGCATGGATATAATAAAATTACAATGCCTTAATCCAAATTTTATAAGTTTGTTCAAAATTTACCAATAACTCTATTGCATGCATGAAAGTTACTCGAAATAACACTCTTCAGAAATGATTATGGGAGAATTCACGTGATATTTCCGCATTTCAGTTTGCATACATGACCCAGGTTCGCCGTGTCACGCCATTATGTCAAATGACGTTGCACACCCAAACCTACGTCGCTGATAAAATCAATGTTGATATACCAAGCGATTCAATTCACCTTTCAATTCGCCTCTTTTAAGCAATAATTACAAATAAACCGTCTCAATGAGAGTTATGTATCCAAAATTTACATGGAACATCAGCTTCGGAGATTCCTAACATATTTAAAGAATAAGAGCTCTGACAACGTTAGAGCAGTCAGTAAGTAACTGCATATGCTATAAAATTATGCCAACAAGCATTTTTTATAACGAAAGGTTACCCATTTCTGTTCCATAAATAAAAATTTTCCTTGAGCAAAGGCGTAGGCTTGCAACTGATTTTCAAATTGTCATACAACACAATATTTAAACTAAAGAATGACTAATTCACGAAATCCCCCCAGAAATGTGGAAGATCACGCACGTGAGACAATAGTGACCACGGCGAATTTTAACAGGGAACTTACTTTTCAGGTTAATGTTTAACCCCATATATGAGGACTCAGACGTCAAGTTTAGCTTACATTAGCAGAAATCATGAAAATTATACTATATTCAATGATTGGTGTTACGGAAACTTCTCTTCACATCATTAATTATACAACTGTCGCTAGCCGTTGTGAGTTCAAAGGGGAAAATTTTATAAATATTACGGAATATGAAGACCACAATTAATTTTTATGCATGCGACATATGATTCCCAAAGTATAAAAAAAAGAACATCGTTACCAACTGGCCGAAATCACAACAATGTACACGTGACTCTTTTCCCTTAAGGTTAACCACTACTAGTTAGAGAGCGCCGAATACTAAATGGTTATCGTACACTGCGTACTAATTGGTTATTACCTGATGGGAGATATGAAATAATTCTGCGCCAGAAAGAATATTCAAACTGAGACACTTAAAAAAAGGAGAGATCACCACGAGCTTAGATGACAGAATTTCAATCATGCCTAGGAACTCGAACTATATTTTTTTAATTAGTTGGTAAAGGAGAGCATAGGGTGAAATAGCTTAATTCGCAATCGTTTAATTGCAAATTTTAATAACATGAGCAGAGAGTATTTATGGTAAAACCGTGCAATGCGCAAATTGACCGAGGAAAATTAGTGGTCACGGCATTATTGAGAAAAAAAATACTTCACCAGGGCACAATGAACATGTGTCACAATTCCCGACAAAAACACAATTCACTCATGTGAAACGCTGGGTGAAATCACAAATATTACTTCCAGAAAGAAGTATTCAGGAAATCGCTTATTTAGGTGTCAATTCATTAAAGCAAAAGGTGTAATTGAAAAATTCTATTTGCCATAAGAGCAATGAAAACGCTTTAAAGGTGATAGTATTGCATATAGACGGTCATCATCTATAGCCTCAGCAGTGCCAGTGATCCACAGATTTTGTAAACATTTAAAAGCGTACATTATGTTCTATGGCTGTCATTGAGTTAGGATGGACTCACTATTGAACCATTAGTAGACAAAATTATGGAACACCCCACACTACATTTTACCATCATTACTCCATGTGGTCACATTCAACGCAACGTCAACCACAACCTTGCGATAGTACACCCTGGCAGCTAGGAGTTGGGCATATTCAGGAGAGATTGATTAAAAGGCTGGTTTTAGGGGAGTAATAGAGTTACCTTCTTTCGTACTAAACCTGTAGACGTCTTTGGAGTTCACTTCTAATATTACGTCTCCGGCTTCAACCTGGGAAAGAAAAGAAGAGTGCATTTGAATATCTTAAACGAAACGATAGGCATACAACTTACATTACCTGTGTAACTAATTAATATGAATGCAGTTACTTTCATTTTTACATGGCGTTAATGGTTATGGTTATGGCGTTAATGGTTAATGGTTAAAATGGTTAATCCAAGAATAAAAGTGCAGATATGCGATACATTTTAAACACCGGAACATCAATTGGTTTTGAAATAGGACAACAGTAGGCTATTACCAATAAAAGTTGATTTACCAATTCTATTTATACGTTTTAAAAACCTACATTTGTGTTTTTTAAATTTGTTCGTCGCCGAAGAGCTCTCCATTTCGAAGATTTATATATATTTTATTTATTTATTTATTATCGACTTAATTGGGCGAGGTTGAGACTAAATAGTCCCTTCTTCCACCTAACCCTTACATTACATACACTACATTGAAGACAATTACATACAGCCAAGCCCTGGATGGAGAAAAATCCACCCAGACGGGAATCGAACCCGTGACCTCTCAGTTGGTAGACGAGGACGTTACCCCGCCGCCACCGGGGCCGGCAAATATATATATATATATATATAGTTATTTATTAGTTATATTTATTTAATATATATATATATATATATATATATATATATATATATATATATATATATATATATATATATTCATTCAAACATAGAAATAGGTATAAGGAAAGGGGATAGGAAAACACATAAAAGGCGAACACAGGACATGTGGGGAAGGCGGTTTTTGAGCAGATCACGAAAGTAAAAATGTTTCTTTGACCGGGATTTGAACACCGGATCTTCCACTTACCGGGCGGACGTGCTATCGTTACACCACCGAGGAAACTTAATTTACCTTGAGATCTGCGATGTTTTTAAGACGCCCAAGTGCTCCGAATCATTTGCCAAAGGAAGGGTTTTAGGGAGCTGTTCCACCCACCAAAGGAGAAATAGACAATACACACAAGAAGAGGGGAAAGTTGGTTAGAAAGCATATAGTATCATATACTATATGCATATACCAAAACATGCCTCCCACCACAATACCCCCTTCAACCACTGTTACAATGTTTCCGTGCTAGCATCCCTTTCCCCATCCGATAACCCTATAAAATTAAAAACAATGGAATTGGCATTTATATGGCTGTGTAAAGCCTATCAACATCCGGGTCTCAATATCGTTCACTAAATGGGGGGGTGGGGCTGAGGTGGATGGAGGTGGATTTGTTTCTTGCGAGGTGGTGGGACAATTTATTCATCCGCATACATTTTGTCATCCTTGTCCTGTGTTTTGACTTGTCAAGCCCTTATGATGACTTGGTGAGTTGATGCCTTGGTCATAGGTGTTGTGGGATCTGCGGATGAATTGTTAGTTTTCTGTGTCGCTTGTTACTATTTCCGCATCCTCCTTATTCCATCTCCGCTCCCCTCTGGCCTCCCTTTCCCCCTCCATAACCTCCTCCTTCACCCCTCTCCCACCACCTGTTCCCCGCTCCGCTTTCTCCCCCTCCATATACCCCTCCCCCACTACCTGTTTTTTCCCCTCTCCCTCGTCCCATACTCTCTCTGCACCGCGTACCCTTTTCCTCAGTCATATCTAATCTTCCGAAGAAGACGGAGCTCCAGTCCGTCGAAATTATCAAGATATTATTGTGAGTGTTCTTTTTATGTGTTCCCGTGCTGTGTGTTACTAAGTTTTTTATTCAACACTTCCGTGTTACTACGAAGAAATCATCTATATATATATATATATATATATATATATATATATATATATATATATATATATATATACTACCTTGATCAACAAGTTCCGGGAATTTATTCAGAAAATTAAAAATACAAGTTTATTCATCTAAATCTATATTGTACCCTTCAAAGTAATCCCCATCGACTGCAACACACTTATGCCAGCGCTTGATCCAATCCTCGAAACATTTTTTATATTCGGTTTTCGGTATGTCCATCAGTGCTTCCTGCGATTTTTCCATTACTTCCTCTCGGCTGCTAAAACGCGTTCCCAGTAATGGTTTTTTAACTCGATTGAACAGAAAGAAGTCACAGGGAGCCAAATCAGGTGAATTCGGTGGCTGTTGGATGGTATTTGTTGCATTTTTCGTCAAAAAATTACGAATAATGATAGCACTGTGCGACGGTCTCGACGCACTGTGCGACGATTTCTGGTCTCTTTCGCCGAATTGCTTCACGCAAACGTCTCATAACGCCCAAATAATACTCTTTGTTTACTGTCTGGCCTTCTGGCAAAAATTCATGATGCACTACACCGTTGTAACCCATTAAAACCGTCAGCATTGCCTTCTTTTTTGACTGAAAACGACGTGGTTTTTTGGTCTCGGCTCATTTGTTGAACGCCATTCACTTGCCTGATGTCTGGATTGCGTGTCGTACTCATAAACCCACGTCTCGTCTCCAGTAATGATCCTTTTGATGAATGTGGGATCGGATTCAGCCTCGCAAATCATGTCTTTTGCGACGTCAACACGGTCTCTTTTTTGCATGAAATTGAGGTCTTTTGGCACCAACTTTGCTGCTACACGACGGAAACCCAAATCATTAACCACAATGTCTTGGGCGGATCCATAGGCAATGTTCAAGTCCTCCGCTATTTTTCTGATGGTTAATTTGCGGTTATTGACCAACATTTCTTTTACTTTATCAATTTTTTCACCGACTTTCGATGTCGATGGTCTGCCACTGCGTTCATCATCTTCGATTGACTCACGACCACTTCTGAACCGCTCGTGCCACTGGTAAACGACCGTTTTTTTTTAGAGAATCGTTGCCGAAACACTTTTCCAACATTTCCAACGTCCGTGCGCCGCTAAATCCGTTTTTTACGCAAAATTTAATACAAGTTCGTTGTTGCAAATTTAAATCCATTTCTGCAATTGTAAAAAATCGCCAACACACGCAGAGATAGATGTACTCTTGGCCACGTAACTTTTGCAAATGTCAAGTTATGACACTAAGATTTAAAGGGAATATCAACAACAGATGTACCAACTTAACAAAAAAACAGAACTCAAATCGGAACGATGGGAGCGCCACACGGTGGTTATTCCGGGAACTTTTTGGTCAAGGTAGTATATACACACACACACGTTCACATACAAATAGATATATTTATTTATTTATTTATTGCCGACTTAATTGGGCGAGGTTGAGACTAAATAGTCCCTTCTTCCACCTAACCTTTACATTACATCCATTACATTGAAGACAATTACATACAGCCAAGCCCTGGATGGAGAAAAATCCACCCAGACGGGAATCGAACCCGTGACCTCTCAGTTGGTAGACGAGGACGTTACCCTGCCGCCACCGGGGCCGGCGATATAAGGAAAGGGGAAAGAAACACACATAAAGGCCGAACACAGGAGAGGTGGGGAAGGCGGAATCAAGCAGACCACTAATGTAAAAATATTTTCCCCGACCGCGACTTGAACACCGGATCTCTCCACATGCCGGGCGGATGCTCTAACCAGAGCAATATTACTTTTGGACGGCACAATAGAACACAGAATAAAACAGATAACACGTAAATGAACACTCACATTTTAGATTATTTGAGCTTTCGGCCTACTCCGAGGCCTTCTTCGGGTGAGACAGCAGCCTGACCTGAAGAAGTCCTCGGAGTAGGCCGAAAGCTCAAATACTCTGCAATGCATTCTTTTACGTGTTATATATATCTCCCCTCCCTATGGGCTACAATCTTGACGGAGTGGAAGGGCTTGTGCGTTCCGATGCCCCCTATAGCTGTGATGGAGGAAGTAATAATAATTGCTCCTGGTAGGGTCACCCATGCCAGATAGGTCGAAGGTTAGGAGCCAGACAAAAGGTAATCCACAAAGCGTCTGTTCCTCAGTGAGGCGGCTACAAAGGCGTCTTACCCCAGTGGGGCGGCCATTAAGTGATGGTGTCACGTTAAAAACACTATTTAGGAAGGCAACGGGAAACCACCTCAATTATGATTGCCAAGAATGTAATGATGGACACAAGAGAGATATTGAGTCCTGGAAACTGCGGGACTCGGCCCAAGCGGCCGTGTGTCGTGCCCGGCAGCGGGGGAGGCAGGCTTCCGCGGTCGTCATCCCACGAAACACTTGCAGGGTAAAAATAACAGAAGCAGGACAGAAGACGAAATTAGTTAAAACAGGAACATGGAATGTCTGGGCAATGTTAAGGGAAGGCAAATTAGAGAATGTTATGCGAGAGATGGAAAGAGATTATACAGAAATTTTAGGTCTATGCGAGGTGAGATGAAAAGATAGCGGGGATTACTGGAGTGACAATTATAGAGTGATATACAGCGGCGGGGACGAGATCCAACGAGGGGCTGCCGTTATATTATATAATGAGGTAGGAAGAAGCGTATTCAACATAGAGAAAGGATATTATTCGTATAGAATATTAGTAGTAGAGATTAAAGCAGTACCGACGAACTTGGTCAGTGTTCAGGTGTACATGCCACAGAGCAACCATAAGGAGGAAGAAGTCGATAGGATGGACGATGAGTTAGAGGTTATAATCGCGTGTGTTCGAGCAGGGAAACATTTGATAGTGATGGGGGATTGGAATGCGACGGTAGGCGAAGGAAGAGATGGTGGTGAGGTGGGGGACTGCGGTTTAGGCAAGAGGAATGACTACGGGGAGAAAGCAATTGCGTTCTACAGGAGACAGGGGTTAGTCATCACCAACACATGGTTTAGACACCACAAAAGGCGTAGGTATACATGGAAAATGCCAGGTGACTCAGAAAGGTGTCAGTTAGATTATATTATTGTTAGGTACATGTTTAGGAACAGTGTGATGAATTCGCACAGCTTCCCGGGAGCGGATGCGGACTCAGATTAACAAGGAAGGGGAATCAGCAGGCTGTAGAGAAAATCATGGATGACGGTAAAGAGTTGAGTACTATCGAAGAAAAATGGGGTTACATCAAGAAAGGGTTATCGAAAGTAGCAAAAGACCCTATAGGATCCGTTAACGGGAAAAGGATAGGAAACCAAGGGTCATGGATGAAATGATAACAAAGATGGACAAGAGCAGAAAATGGAAGTATGTAAACACAGAGTTAGGCAAAAATAAAAAAACTTAAACAATAAATAGAGGCGGGAGACAAAAAAAACGCAATGCGAGGTTATGGAAAGTTTACAGAAGAAGGGTGAAATTGGTGCTCTATACAGCAGGGTTAAGTTATTATCAGGAAGTAAGAAGGCAAGATCTGTGCTAACAGTTAAAGATAAGTGGAGTACGATAATAGTTGAACCAGAAAAAATCCAAGAGACTTGGAAGGAATATATAAAAATACTGTAAGGCAGAGAACTTAGGCCGACAAGGTTAGACATAGAAAAGGAACATGACGTAGAAGAAGATAGCTTAGGTCCAGACATACTCAACAATGAGATAGAAAGGGAATTATGGGAGATGAAACAAAATAAGGCCGTGGGGTGGACAAAATTCCTGCGGACTACTGAGGTGCTTAGAACAATTTGTCTGCATGTGACCTGAAGAAGGGCTCAGAGATGGCCGAAAGCTCAAACAATCAACAATGTTAGTGTCCTTGTCCGTGTTTTACGTGTTATCTAATTTAGTTTGTGTTCTATTGTGCGGCCCAAATGTTAATATATATATATATATATATATATATATATATATATATATATATATATATATATATATATATATATATATATATATATATATATATATATATATATATATATATATATATATATATATATAAACGAGGGTCATCCGGAAAGTAGTACCCGTTCGTGCCGCATCAAGTGCTGACGACGCGAGTAGCCGCTGGACGAGGTCAGATAGCTTCAGTGGCTTGTCTGCCTTCTCTGAGCCAAGTTGCGTGACGCTAGCATTGCCTGTGTTGTTTCT